>JASCIV010000329.1:0-24323 GCA_030374735.1 Gracilaria caudata
CCCCCATGCGCCTCAGCCGCCACCAATGCAGCCCCCAATGCCGCCGCCAATGCAGCCGCCAATGCCGCCGCCAATGCCGACGCCGCGTCCTCCCGACACCCTGTCAGCGCCGCTCGCCTCCGCCGCCACCCCGCCGCGTGATAAGCTGCACGCTGCCTATGTGCACCGTCCCGTCGTCAGTCACGCGTCGTATTTATACCCCCTCCATCACCAGATGATGACCCCCGTCGCGCACGTACCCATTGGCGCCGCCCACTATGCGCACCTGCCGCCGTCGATATGGCCTCCTCCGCACCAGTATCCGCCGCAGCACATGCCCCACCATTCCGTCGTCGCCCACATGCAGCCATCGTATTCACTCCAGCACCCTCCCCCCGTCGCGTACACCTACGCCCCCCTACACACCGCTCCATTGCCTTCTATCAAGCCCCCTCCTTCTCAAGACCCCTATTCTCACCAATCCATGCCCTACCATGTCCACCAACACCATGTCGTGCACCACCCCAGGCTGCCTCCCCCGCCTCCGGACCACCAACGACATTTGAATGCTTCTGCAGCCCAATCCGCCTCCTTGTCTGTTGAGCTCAACCCAGCCCCCATTGCGCCTCCACCTCCTGCAACCCAACCGCCGCAGCAGCCCATCATCGCCGTCGCGCCAGTGTGTAAACCTCCGAACGGGACCACTGCTGCGCCACCAGCAACATCCAAGTCCAAGCCCACCAAGGACAGCTCGCGCGCATCAAAGGCCCCGACCTCATCCAATTCCGCCACCCCGGCTCGCAAGCCCCGAAAACCATACACCATGACGAAAACGCGCGAGCTCTGGGCTCCTGAGGAGCACGCCCGCTTCGTGCAGGCGCTCAAATTATACGACAGGGATTGGAAGAAGATAGAGGCATACATCGGTTCTAAAACTGTCCTGCAGATCCGTTCGCACGCCCAGAAGCACTTTGGTAAGGTTACTAAGTACAAGACTGGAGAGTACATTCCGCCTCCTCGACCTAAGAAACGCGCAGCTTTACCGTATCCAAGAACTCGAAACGCTAACAGCTCAAAAAACCCTGCGCCTTCTAGCGGTACTGCTAGTGATAGTGGTAACGGGAGCGAGAACGGCATGGCCAATGGAAGTGTCGCAAACGGTAACAGCTCAGAGGGCTTTCGTTCGATGGCAAATGGTATTGTCAGGCATTCAGAACCGATCGTGACTCACCAGCCCGTTATGGCGCCTGTGCCCCCAATACCGAATAGGCAGAAGTGGGCTCCCCATGGCTATATTCCTGCGACCAAAAGCAATAATCTGAACGGCACGGCCTCTACGTGCAGAGCAGTACAAATGATCAAGCCGCGCAGTGATCGGATCACTGCACATATTCACAATCTCGTTGATCCGCCACAACAAACCCATTCATCTGTGCCTGGATCAAGCCCACAGATGCGCAGTACACTCAGCGCTCCCGACGAACAACGGCCATCAGTCCTCCCTGTTTCGAAATACGAGCCATCTGGTGGTTTTGCAACTTCCAATGGCAGGAAACGCGTACCAAATGGGGTTAGAACTGCAGATGAACGGCCATCTGATGTTTCAATCCCTAACAATAACTCGCTGCATGTGCTTTCAAACTGCGTCGATATGATGACGAGAGATGCCCTACCATCTCGCCAACCCGCTGCTGGGTGGGCCTCGGCAGCTGCTGCACGAAGAGCCCACCGAGCAAAAGTAGTGCGTTCTCGTAAAACCTCGAGACCATCGTCACCAACACGGGATAAAGATGATACTGCCAAGAGGCAAGTACAAAATGGGACGCGTGGTACGGTGGCTGTTAATGGTATGCTTCTTCGCCCATCAGTCCTGTCATCTGCAGATTCTGGCAAGAAGAATGGCCTCATACCGAACGAGCTTTCTTCCACGGCAAGCAATATGGTGCAGAAGCGGGAGCGCAGTCCGCCTATCGTCCAGACAGACGAGGACAGAACGAAAGTTGGTCGACCAGATCCGCAGAGAAGCTCAGCCAACTCTTCAAATGGAAAGAGCGATATCAACGGTGAATTTAATGAGAATAGCCGTCCGTCTGCCAGCGACACAGGGAATGGATTGTCATCAGGTGGAAGTGGCACGGGTATTAGCCCCGAGAACAGCGACAGTGGCCTTGCTGAAGAAGAACCCCGGTCAAGTAGCAACGATGGAAGCGGAGATGACGGGAACAGAGCAAGTCTGGACAAGCGAGATACTTCTCCCACGGAACCAATTTCGTCAAACTCGAGTGGAAACTCTCCCAAGCGTGGACCTTCTATCACTCATCTGCTGTCAGATCCAAGTACAACAATTGCGCGGAGTGAAAGGTCCAGTCACCCGGCGAGAATGGATGTGCTTAGACGTGGACCACAAAATTCCTCCGTGGGAATGGAAATGAGCAATGGAGACTTGCATAACTCACAGCGATGTACAGATGGTGGGGCTGGCGTTATGCAAAACGGGACAACGTCGCGTAATTCTCATCAAGAACAGCAGATTTCAGTGGAGTTCCCTGAGAGGATGTACATAAATGCAGAGAAAAAAGAGAGACCGGGGATGGATGTCGGGAAACAAGGCCGTCAATATCATTCGAATGGAGTGCTACTTCATGGGGACCGCGAATTGAAACAACACCAGCGCAATGGACATGTGACCTACGACAGTGCACCAGATGTAGGAACCAAGAGACCTCGAAGTCAGGCTGCAGTGGAAATTGCAAGCTGCAATATATATGAAGACGGATACGGAAGAGAACGAAAAGCACAACGAAGGCAACAGTTGGGCATCTCTCGATCGAGGAAAACGGAGCACGAAGGAAGCGAAAGTATGATGCGGCCAACGACAAACGGACCTCTACGGCGGTAGTTGTTCAGTGCAAGGTCTCAACATGGCTACGCCAGACGAAAGGATAGAAATACCTCATGCCGACGGCACGTTTTGTGGAGAACCTTCGATTGTTCTCCACAGCCTTATGATGAGGGACGTGCGCTTATTTTCAGTGAATACACTAGTGACAAGTCCACTCCTCAAATTTTATCAGTACTTGCAGCCGACAGACGAATGATTCTAGGGCACACTCGGTTTAGTTCGATGGTGGGATTTGTCGAATACCAGAGAAACGAGCTTTGGACGAGTTAAAGGGATAGAATAACCAGATTCCACGATGAACTGCAAAACTAATGCGACTGAGTAGGGTAAATGTAAAAGTCATTTCCAAAGCATGTCAGCAGAGAAGAGACAAACTTCGTGAGGACCAGGCACAGCGGGGGCGTTACCTGCTCCTGCTGCAGGAGAGGTAGAAGGTGTAGAGGTGTGCCAGCCAGAGTACATGAGCAAGATGGTGGTCTGTACAAAGCGGTATGGCTTTATTTATGCTGGAGGCGGATCAAAATGCACATACGTTTGGAGTCGCCACCATGAGCAAATCGATGTCTCGCTCGCATCTCTCGTTGCAAACCTTGCGGATGCTTTTGCAGTGGCGACGGTGCAAATCGCTGCCACGGGCGCCCATTGGCTGAAACAAATTGAGTCTTGCAACTGCTCAAAAGTTGATGGCTCTCGCCGCTCCGAGCAGACACGGCGCGCGTTTTTTGGCAGTTTTTGATAGCTCTCGTTTGTGGTCCGAATAGTTCTGGAGTTGATGAAGCGCTCCAGAGTATCTTTCGCGCCGTGAATTTCTTGCGCTTGTCTTCTTAACGTGTTGGCAAAGCTGGCGAATCTGCCTCTTTATCGGCAGATTGTTGCTTTGTATGGAGCGGGGAAGAGGCAGAGAGAGCTGTGGCACATTCTAAAGCAATACGAAAAGAAATACGAGCAACATGCATCTTTCAACCAGCTATGCGTTTGCACCAGTAGCGACGGGCTCGCTTGTCACGCGCTACAACCCCGGCTCCAGAACATGTTCGAGAAGAACGTCTGCTACAAAGGCTCCTCGACGTCTCACAATTCGCGCTTCAGATGACGAATCTGACATTGAAGAATTCAAGCGAAAGGAGAAAAGCAGAGTTGATGAAATGCGCTCCCGTCTAGAGGGTCTTTTCGGGGCGGATGAGCAGCTACTTCGATCGGTCAGCGCTGAAAATTTTGACGGAGAGGCATTGCGAGCGGTCATCAGGCAGCGATGGGGCGTTGAATACGACGTGCAGCCTCAGAAACGAGGTGAACGTGTTTATGTACAGGTATGATGATCGCCTTTCTTTTGTATCCTGTCTAGGGGAGTGCTCATGAGTACATGCTTACTGGTTTTGAACAGATTATGTGGAGATACTTTGAACAGCAGAGCTTTTACATGGATGAATATGATTTTGCCTGTCACTGTGAGGCTGTTGCGCAACTGCTCTGCAAATGGGACGCTGTAGATTATTTTTGTGACTATATCGCATCTACAAAGAAGAGACGTAAGTTTTGCATCTTCTACTTGGTATCGATTCAAATCGTTCTCACTCTTTCCTGACGAAATGTGTTTTTAAAACGTGAGCAGCTGTGGTTGGTATTACTATCAACATTCCAATTCCTGGAATTGATGCATCCACTGCCGCGCTGGAAGAGGCATGACTGATGTAAATTGGTGTGGTTATTTCCTTCTTCATCACCACACGCGGGCGTTTCCTTCTTTCTTGCTTTTCTCCAGTATCTTTGGGAATGAAGACCTTCTCCGTTACTTTCAGAGTAGTACCACTTGAATCGGGCCAAAGATAAACAAGTCTCTGTTAACTCCCAGATACTTTCTTCGTCTTATTTTTATCACACCACTCAAATAGCAGAAGAAGAAGAAGAAAGTGATTTCGTTCAAGCGCTATTGAGGCACTATTGCGAAGGTTATTTTCCTTATGTCTGCGATGCTTCTGATACCTTTGTACCTCAAAAGTTTTGAGTCACAACTTCGAACTACCCTTGTACAGGCTTTTGCCTGTTTTCTGCTTAATTCGAAATGAAATCAAAACTTTTTCGGAATGATTGACAAGCATTGCTGTAAGTTGCAATCCGATCGTGATGCCTTCTCTCTGATGTTGTCCAACATACCTGCGGCGGTGTCTCAATGCTTCTTGGCAACTAACCTCCTTCCCGGCTCTATTGCGGTTTAGCTCTCTATACCAGAGAAGACTCTGAAGGGCGACGAGGTACGAGTGATACCTAATCAAATTCTTTACATCTGAATTGTCAACCAACTATGAAAGTTTCGTTTCTACTCAGCTTGGTCCTGGTGAGTGTTCTCTGTGCGCTACCGGCCAGTGCCCTGAACTTCAAGATATCTCCGAAGGAGACTCTCTGCTTTCATGAAATTACTCACAAAGGTAAGACGCCATAAGCCATTGCGAAGCGAAACGACAAGGGGCCCAGGACAAAGGCAAATCGATTCAGAAGTTTGCAAGGCGCGTATTCCTAGTCGACATGGATTGATTGTTTCAAACCATGTCTCTGGACTGTGATACAAATGCGGTGTACTCAGAAGCGAAGCTAACCATTTACGACGATATCACTGTAAAAGGCAATAAGGTTCTTGCGTTTTTCGACGTTCTTTCTTGGGGATACGGTGCTTACGTTTACCTCCATGTGAATGCTCCAAGTGGACGTGAGATTCAAAAGTTCGAAGCTCAAAGCGAAGGACGAGTCGAGTTTATTGCTACTGAAGATGGCGAGCACAGCTTCTGCTTTAAGAATGCGTATACTGAGACGGAAGTATCGTTTTGGGTGAACACCGAAACAGATTCTGCCCTGTCTGATGTTGCAAGAGAAGGTGAGTGTGTTCTTAATCGCCTTTGCTCAAATTTGTTATCAATGGGTTCATCCTATTTTCCGAGCGCCTCATGAAGCATGTTCAACTGACCTTTGTCTGATCTATGTGTAACCTCAACATCATATCGGCAGAACATGTGAACGACATGGTATACAGCGTTGAGAAGCTAAATTCCCTTGTTAGTGCTGCGAGAGTAGATCTCGAAGCGTTCAAGGCCAGAGAACACCATCATCGCGAGAGTAAGTTTCCACTTGCACGCTTGGTCTCCATTCGTGCGTTTGAGAGTGTCACTAACATTGCATATGATACCTTTGCTTTAATAGCCGCGGATAAGAATAGAAGAAGAGTTACTTTCTGGGCGATCATTGAATGCCTTCTCATACTCGCTGTGGCTGGTGTTCAGATAATGCGCATCCGCAACTTCTTTGAATACAAACGTATGGTTTAGGACGCCTTATGTGGTACAAGGCAATGGCAGTCAACACGAAGCTTCTCATATAAACAGTGAGTGATTTTAGACAGCCCGTCGAGTCAGGTCGTGATACGGGAAGGTAGATACCGAATGAGGGAACAGAAATGCCGCCACCTCGCACATCTTTGCATTAGCTTTTCTCTATTCAGTGAATCACGGAAGTCGACATCATCAGGGTGAAACAATGTGGAAGGAAAGGATCACCTCACCTCCATGTATCAAGGAACGGCAAGGGAAGGCTTAGGTAATTAAACGACAAAAACTGTGTTAACTACAACTTGGGCATTCGAACCTGAGATATCCAATGTTTTCTGAAGAAGAAGATGGTCTTCCTCCTGTTGCATTCGAACTCACTGATGAGCTTCAACAGGAAATTGAAAGTTATCTTCACGCTTAGTTGGACTGCTCTTCCTTGAGCTTCACATTTAGACCTGCAACACTCAGCAGAGTCCTTCTCCACATTGCATTCCAAGACATCCCCATGAGAAAGAGATGATTTGCTTTCGCTCGACACGCTGGCATAAACCACTCTCTTCAATAAAAAGGCTGTGCCCAGTATTGCTACAACGCTTCTCGGAGTTGCAGGTCGGTATTACCTTATCTGAGAAAGTAACGAGGAACGAAAGTTGCAGACGTCGTCCGAGAATGGCAGGACACGTTGGTAGCCTGTCTGAAGTGGATTCAACACAAAAGCGTCTCCATGACGTTGAAATGGAGCAATCATGCGCCCGCAATAGTAGAAGAAGGACGGGAACAAGATGGCGTGCTTTGATTTGAACCCACTGCTCGGTCGAAGGAGTAGTAGAATCGTCTTTCGGAGGTTCCATGGAATCTCTACGACGAATGGAACATGTGAGAATGCCTTTTTCAATTAGCAATGATCCTTTGAATGTAACCATGCTTTCATCACTCTTGGTTCGTAAACACCAAAGCATCGTTGATGGATAGGAACATATGAAGTGCAGCATACTGGCCACTGTGCATCTCGTGGTACGGGAAGTCTCGGCAGATTTGAGACGTAAACGCATTCAATGCGGTGGCGCGACGCGAGTGGGGACCGCGCTGTCCATGCTGGGGGAGAAAAGCGGTCCGCGGCGTCCACCGCGGACGGTTGGTGCGTGGTGCGGAAGGGCGTAAAGGTAACTCAGATGGTGCTGATGCGTCCGAGGGAAATCCAAGCAAGCACACGTTGCATACAAAAGCGTGTGAGACGATTTCTGTGCGCCGATTGTACGTCGTACTCCATACCGTTCTAGTAGTGATCCATTACGGCCGGGCTCACCCGTTTCCCGCGTTGGTTGTAACCCACATTCCTTCATCGCACCATCGCTCTCGCATCATTATGTGAACGGAATCAGCTGTACATTAAGTTCATGTGCGACAAACCATGGCTCGCAGTCTCTCCTCCACACTTGGAATGCTGGCGTCGTCCATCGTGCTTATTCTCATCCCATCGGTCTCGTTTATAATCTCTCTGTTTCTCTCATTGCTAACACATGTCACTCAAACACGACCCTACCATAGCTTCAGAACTTCGTTTTATGCTACGACAGCCGCGACGCTTGAAACGAACATCTCGTTACAGGAAGCTCCGTTACGATCAGCGTCGTTTATGGAAGCGTATTTACATATCACGCTACCAGAGTCAGAAACCAATTTAGACCATCCCGTTTTCACCATATCCACCACGCTACACACCTCAGATCATGTGTGCGTGGCACACACCAGGACAAATGCTGCGCTACGCTTTCGTTCTTCTACTATGCGATCGTTGCGAGCGATTGTGTTTTGGATTCCGCTTATTTTGGGCTTGATGAATGAATACCAGAGCGTAAATGTTGCCATATTGCAGCACGCACCAAGCAATCATTCAGAATGGCTACATCGGATGAACATTGTGGTGAGCGCGCCGTTACATGTCTCAAGCGCCACTGTGAACATTTTGGTGAAGAGAAGATCATTCATTAGTGTGCTTGGGAAGTATATACCTTTGATTCTGATGGGTACAGTCGGGTTGTCGGTGGTGCTTCTCGCTTGCACATGTTGTTGCCTTGCGGTTACATGGTTGATTTACGCTATTATTTGGCGCATGTTGGCAATGTTTGGCCCAAACTTTGAGCAACGGAGTTTGGACGATGTTGGGCAAGTTGACAACATAACTAGCAGTGAAGTTTCAATGAGTTCAATCAGATCACAAACAAGTGTAACAACAGATACAACTCGAGAAAAGTACAACACTCTACGAATGCGTACAACGGCATTATCACTACAACAGCGACAACCAACAAGTGTGCAAGCTCAGTCGGACATACAATAAGCGCAACAAGCAGCACCAAATCGCTTCAAAAACAACCCCACCCTCAGCAAAGTCACGCTGTACAAATGGAAGAACACAATATTAAGACGACTAACCAGAAAGAAGAAAGCGAGCACGTTTTCACAAGTTGATCGCAAGCATCATATTTCCGGTGACGAAGGGCGTTTCCTGACTGGCGCTCCGTCGAGTGACGGAAATGGGCGGAGCCGGACGGTCAGGTGTGGAAGCAACATTCACGCGCTTGACGGACACATTCTTCTTCTTCGGGCGACGCCGACTGGCGACGGACACGGCGGCCACTACGGCAGTGACAGAGACGCCTGCAATCGCGGCAGCGTTTGGAGCCATAGTTGGCTGTTTAGGAGCGACGACGAGAGTAAAAGACTTAGTTTCTCACGTAGATACCGAAGCGGAGCACTTCTTGGCAGACCTAGAGGTGCAGGTGGTGCTGAACGTCAAAACTATTTAAGACGAATGCCCATGCTGACGCCGCTTACGTGCTTCCTGCCAACAGCTGTCTCTTCAGCCAATCGCGGTGCACGCTGCAACCATTATGCCCAATCGCGTTTGCCGAGCCGAATCGACATATCCACATTCGCCTGCACACCCGTGGCGCACGCTGGCGCGCTGCGATTTTTTGTGCGTTCGTTATGTATAGGTGTAAGCCCTCGCTCCAAAGCCCTCTCGCTTACAGCGCATCGCCCGCACAGCGAGTGCGGTGAGCCACCGGCGGGCGCGTTGCCGTTCACCGTCGCAGGTCGTGCTCGCGCGGGCGGCGTTCAAGCCTTCTCTGTCAATCTGCGTTTGCCAGGTCGAAGCAGCCTGTCGTGTTCGTTCCTTCGTGCTGTGAACAATCCACTATGCCGAAAGTGAAACCGAAGTTGGCCGCCGGCGTGGGCGGCAACAAGCCGCGTCATTCCATGGACGTCAACCGTGGCAACCATAAAATCGGCCATGGAAGAGACAAGGCCACCGTGAAACGAATTCAGATGTACAAGACAAAGGCACACAAGCGCGATCGAAACGGAAAGATAATCAAGGATGCTGGAGATTTGACCAGCTCCACGCCGGAGGTTGGCGCGGGTCGCGTCGCTCCAAACAGAAAGTGGTTTGGAAATACTCGAGTCGTGCAGCAGAAGGATTTGAGCAGATTCCGAGACGCCATGGCAAAGGCTCAGGCCGACCCGTTTTCTGTGCTGCTCAAACAGAAAAAGTTGCCTATGACGCTTGTGTCTGAGCCGCAGAGCGAGAGTCGCGCCTTGGCAGGCTCTCAAATGGGCCTTTTGGTAAACGAGCCGTTCGAGCACACCTTTTCCAAGAAGAGAAGAAGAAAACGTCCCAAATTGGCAGCTGCATCATACGAGCAATTGTTCAACAATGCCCAACAAAGCAACACACAATACGAGAATGAGATAGAAAGAAAAGAACAATATGCGGAGGAGCTAGCGAAAAAAGCTGCCGCCGAAGCTCCACCGGATCCGGATGCAAAGACTGGACTTCGTTTCGATGATCTGAAGACTGCTCATCGAGAACGCGTGTTTGACAAGGGACAGAGTAAGAGAATATGGGCCGAATTACACAAGGTTGTCGACTCCAGTGACGTAGTCATTCAAGTGCTCGATGCGCGTGATCCCATGGGTACGCGCTGCCCGTACCTTGAAAAGTTTCTGAAACGGCAATGCTCCCACAAACACATGATTCTGTTGCTGAACAAAGCTGACTTGGTGCCCACTTGGGTTTCATCAGCATGGCTCAAAATACTTAGTACCGAGTATCCTACACTAGTGTTTCACTCAAGCATTACGAATCCGTTCGGAAAAGGTTCGCTTATTAATCTCTTGCGACAGTTTAAAGCCCTCCATCCGGAGAAGAAGTCAATCTCATGCGGCTTGGTTGGATATCCGAATGTCGGCAAATCCAGTGTCATTAACACACTAAGGGGGAAAAAGGTATCCAAGGTTGCACCCATTCCTGGCGAAACCAAGGTTTGGCAGTACGTCACAATGTTCCGTTCCATATTTCTCATTGACTGTCCAGGTGTTGTACATGACTCAACCAGAAATTCCCAATCCGAAGCAGTTTTGAAGGGGGTTGTAAGGATCGAGTCCCTCCGTGGCATGGCAGCAGAATACATCCCTGCCCTCCTGGAGCGCGTCAAGGAAAAACATATTCAGTGTACATACGGCATTGATACTTGGGAACGTCCAGGTGATTTACTGGAGAAGCTTGCTCGAAAAACTGGAAAACTGTTGAAAGGCGGTGAGCCAGATGTGAACACGGTAGGGAGAATGATGCTCAGCGACTTTCAGAGAGGAAAACTTCCATGGTTTATTCCACCTCCAACTGAAGAAAACGAAGAAGCGAGGGATGAAGAGACTGATGACGCTTCTGAAAGAAACCCGAGTGATGAGGAGCTTAGAAAGCAAAATGAGCTGAAAAGTGCGGATTCAAGCAATGATGATTCAGCTGATGATCCCCAACAAGATGTTGGCGGTGTTGTTACTGTCGAGCATGAAAACATTAAGAACCTTAAAGTTTCGAAACGGGTAGCTGACGACGATTGAGCCAGAAATCGTAAACAGTTGCGTAGTTGAGAGCCTTCTTGTGCTCTAGTCAGCTTCACATGTTTCAACGTTTCCAGTTAACAAATCAGCCACATCTATGACGCACCACCAACAGATACTCCGTTGGATTATGCTGTGGGGTGCCACAGAATGTTTCCCATCCACCGATACGTTTCTACAATAATTCTGCGCAAAACGAGATTCATACTGACCGCCTCTTCTGGATCACACACCATTGAGGGTTTGTGTTTCTCGAGCACAGGAAGAGCGTTGTTGACCGCTCGAATATAAGAACCCGTGTGTAGTTGGAACGCAGAGCGTGTTTGCAGATCACCTTCCCCGTCTGTATTGAGGAGCAGCTTCGTCGGGGATTGGTCTGGGCGATGGAACGGTAGGCACAGGTTGCTGAGGATATGTAGAAGATCTGTTACTTTGGTTAGCGCTTCCAAATTGACGGTTTTGAGTCCAACCAATTTGCGAGGGAGCCACAACATTTGGCGGTGGATAATGATTCGCCTGAGAGGTTTGTCCATGTTGCTGGGGGACTACCCCCGACCAGTTTGACACATGAGCTTGGGATGGATAGTCGTAAGGCTGTGGTGGAAACGCCGGAATACGAGGATCTGGCGGATACATTGGGGTCGCATGAGGAGGAAGTCGGTGACCGGTCGGAACTCGCCTTGGTGGTTTGTCAGAAAACAGAGTGTGCGGGCGCAGTTGATTCTCAAGGTCTGCGGATCGACGGGCTTCTGCGCCCTTGACTGCCAAAATTCGTTCTGCTTGAGAACCGTGCCTCTCGCGCTTCTCGGAGTCCTTCTTGTACGCGTATTGAACAGTAATAGGAGTGTTACAAACGTATTGCCCGTTCATCGCGGCTACAGCAGCATCAGAATGCTCGAAACAAGAGTATTTGACAAAGCCGTAGCGCTTCGACTGGTTGGTATTAGGATCTCGCATGATAAAAGGAGCTTCGACCAACGGCCCAAACGCGGAGAAGGCATCGTGGAGCAGTTTTTCGTCGACTTCATCCACAAGATTACCGATGAAAAGATTTGCACCAACATCTTGGGTGCGACGATCCATTGTGGACTGAGAGATCCGAATGGGCTTTGAATAGAGGGGGGTGAGATTTAAGACTTTTGCGGCATAAAGGGCGTCCAGCGGGGTATAAAACTCGCAAAAGCCGTACCCAAAGTGCTCGCCGGTGATGCGATTGCGCGGGATGTAGACGTGACGCACTGGGGCGGCTTGAACCATAAGCTCCCACAGCAGCGCATCGGTAACTTTTTCATCGAGCTGGGCAATGTGAACGGTGGCATCAGCGTTCCTTTCCGTGGGATTTCTGTTGCTAGCCAGCGTGGCCGCCATTGTGCTATCGGGGAAGGAGAAACGAGGAACTGGCAATGCTGGGCTGAATATGTATGAAGAGGGGTGGAAAGCTGGCTGGCGAAGTAGCGAACTCTACGACAGTATCTAGGTTAACTACTAGAGGGGGAACGCTACCCCTGTAGGACTTGCACCATAACCTTATCTAACGAGGTGGCAGACGCCGAGACGAGCTTGATCCGTGCCGAATCGGCACTGCCGACATGCATTTCTAGAAGAACAACCAGTGGACGTCGGACACTTGGCCGCGTCTGCTCGCGACATCGCCTTCCAACCGAAAAAAGAGTGGACAGAGGGCTGCGAAACAGCCATGCCACATTACATTGTTGGCAGACGTCATCAACCCAAATAAGTGCGAATTGCCACAGTTGCCCATCCCTCCCAGCACCCGACGCTCCAGCGCCCCCGAACGTTTCTCCGTTCCTCGCCGCTCCCAGCTATCATACAGTGAGCGTTCCTCTCCCTGCAGGGGCAGAATTGCTAGCCTCGTAGCGCTGAACTCATTTCGACCCGTACTGGCGCGCCTTCGTCCGCTTTTGTTGGCGAAGACACTTTGATTGTGCGCCATGTCGCGCTACAACGACTACGACTCGCGCGCACCTCGCCGCTCAGGCGGTTACGGCGCCTCATACGACGCCGACCGCAGTCGCGACCGTGAACGCGGTCGTGACCGCAGTCGCGAGCGCGACCGAGCTCCTCGCGATGATTATTCATCACGAGCTCCTATTCCAACAATCCCAGCCTCAGCTGCGTACGATACATATCGTCCGCCGAGTCTGCAGGGAAGATCGTCTCGTTCAGCATACGACACTTATCGTCCAGGGGCCTCTTCGGGCTCCTCAGGCTCTGCGTATGATACCTATCGCCCGCCGGCAGCTTCTGCTTCTGCGTATGACACCTATCGACCGAGCAGGCCGAGCAGACCCCCGCCGCGTTCTGCTTCAAGTGCCTATGACACCTACCGACCTGGTGGGCGTTCTAATCCGCCTTCTTCTTCTGCATACGACACTTATAGGCCTCCGGAAAGGGCGCCCGTTGGCAGTGCCTACGACACTTACAGGCCGTCTGACAGAGCCCCTAGAGGAAGTGCGTACGATACCTACAGACCAAATGGTGGGCGCGACATGCCGGTGGCAAAAGACAATGATTACAGCGCGTACGAAACCTATCGCCCGCCGGCCAATCCTTCGAAGGAGTACATGATGAAACTTGAGAAGTATGCTGGTGTGTCTTCCGCGCCATCTAGGGAAAAGGAACGTCGAACCAATAGGCGGCAGGATTATGATAGTGAGAGCGAAGAGAGCTCGGAAGAAGAAGAGGAAAAGAGGTCCAAATCTAGGAAAAAGAAGGCCTCTAAGAAAAAGTCGTCTCGAAAGAGTAAGAACAAGAAAGCGCGTTCGAGTGAGGAATCAGAAGAGGAAGAAGAAGATGACTCTGAAACTGAATCAGAGGTTGAGGATTCCGCAGAGGAAGACAGCGAATCTTCCTCTGATGAGGACAGTGAAGAAGAAGATCGCAAAAGGAAGAAGTCTTCCAAGAGAAAATCGTCAAAATCTAGGAAGTCCTCCAAATCAGATAAGAAGAAGAAGAAGACTTCCAAGAAGAATATCAGGAAGAAGAAGAAGAAGAGCGATGATTCTGACGAGTCAAGTTCATCTGAAAGCGATGAGGAAAGCGCTGATGAAACTACTGATATAACTAAGGCAGTTGTTCCAGTGAACCCTGCCAGTTTAGGTGCAACTGCTTTCGGCACAGATCCTAACACATTCCCCGATTTGATGGGTGGAACTGACTTAACAATCACACAAGATTTTGCGAGGGAACCAACTGCGGCGGATTTTGCAAATCTACCAGGTGAGGTGCCTGAAACTCAGTCACAGTCTTTGTCTTTAGCAGGTCGCTTTCCACAGCTTGGTTCTGCGGTTTCCACGCCTTTTGGTCCTGGTGCAATGACGAACCAGGGGGTCATGCCACAAATGGGTATGGGCCCCCCGGGAATGGGCACTCCAGGCATGCCAGGAATGAACCCAATGAATGGTGGAGTAGGAATGGGAATAGGGATGTCAAATATGGGTGGTCCTGGCGTCATGGGGGGTGCCAACATGATGGGAGGCACTGGAGCAATGGGTGGAATGCAGCCAAACATGGCAATGGGTGGTGGTATGGGAATGCCAGGGGCTATGGGAATGCCAGGGGCTATGGGAATGCCGGGGGCTATGGGAATGCCAGGTGCCGTGGGAATGCCGGGAGCTGTCGGAATGCAGGGCACTATGGGCGCACAAATGCCCGTGAACAGTGGAGCCGCGCAGCCCGATCTGATGACACCTTTTGCAGGTATGAATCTTGGAGGAAACCAAAACGCATACTAGATGCAAGCTTGAAAGTACGCTCTGCTACTCTAGCATACCGTTAGGCGCCACAAAATCGGTAGCTATACAAGACTAGGTGTGAAGGAACTGGCATGTTCATATAAAAGACTAAGTGTATCGTTTCAAGCACTCGTTTGAGAAGAGTTTTCTGACTTTATATTTCAACCGACAGGGATACACCGAAGAGTTTTTGCCACGAGGAGATAAAACGGACATCGAACAATTGGGAGGGACGTCTATGGGGTGAAATGTTTTTATCCTTACTCATATCCCTCCTGGAAACACAAAGAAAATATGTCTTCTACGACAAACGGTGCTACGCGACTCGGCCTACTCTGTCTAATCTTTCGTAAACGTACATACCAAAATCATTTTGGTACAAGAAAACTAGGACTTAGGACGCCGGAGGACCTGGAGGCGGACCAGGTGGTGGGCCAGCCGGCATGCCCAAAGGAGGCGGGGGAGGCGGTTGAACCGACGACGATCCCACTGGTTGTGGTCTTGAATTCATGTTCAAGTTGTGCATGCCGTTAATTAGACCGGGGACGCCTGGTACACCACCGCTTTGTGGCATGTTCGGTGCGTTTGGCATGGGAGGCATCCCTCCCATCATTCCAGGCGGCATGGGAGGCATTGGCGGCATACCAGGTATTCCCATAGGAGGCGGCATCATACCAGGCGGCGCCATCATGGGCATGAAACCACCTCCTGGCATTGGCATAACACTGCCGTACACAGACATAGGTGGCATCATCGGTATTTGAGCAGTTTGATAGGCTTGTTGCATTGCTTGAGGAATGCTCTGTCCCGCATTCGCTCCGCTTGCGGCAGGATTCGCTGGTCGTGGGTTCTCATCTGTCTTACCATCTCCCATCCATTCCGACATAAGATCAAATTCCGAAGCGTCAACCGGTCCACCCTTGCCACCCTTACCTGAATTTGATTCCCGGTCTTCGCGCTTTGAAGATTTTTTCTTCGACTTGCGACCGACCTCCTCTTCCTCTGAAGAATATTCTTCATCATCGTACGCACCGTTCTCTTCGTATTCTTCATTCCTTCGCTTGCTCCTTCCGTCCTTTGAAGCCTTCTTCTTTGACTTTTTGGTTCCTCTCTTTCTGTAGCCCCCTTCCTGGTCTTCGTCATCATAGTCATCATTTTCGTATCCCTGATCGCTGTCGACAGATTCGCTCCTCTTTTTTCTGCCTTTCGAACGTTCCTTTGTAGACTTCTTTTTTCTGCTTCCACGGTCCTCTTCTAAATCACTATACGAGTCCTGACTGCTAGGTTTCGTTGAGCTTCTTTCCGAATGGCGACGTTCGCGATCGCGGCTACTCGCATTACTAGCATAATCTTCATAGGCTTCCTCACGATACCTTGAGCGCGAACTTCGAGGAAAGCCGTAAGGGACAACAGGGGTTGGTTGAGGAGGTTGGAAACGATCTTGTGGTGCATTTGTGCGATATCGATCCGGGTATGGAGGAGCGCTCATCGGTCTTCCGTAGTAGTCTTCTCGAGGTCTCCGTACATGCTCCGACTGCGGCATCGTTAGTTGCTGCGGTGGTGGTGGGGGAGGTCTCTGATCGCCAAATCTAGAAGCCCAGTATCCTTTCCCGCGACCTGGAGGCGCCGGACCGTCACGGAAAAGCTCGTGCTCTCGGCGCATCGGACGCTCTCTCCTAGAACGCTCAATTTGCGCATCGTAGCCTTTGTTTTCGTAGTAAGAACGTTGCGGGTCTGGTTGAGATGGCGGCGGATTTGCAGTTTGAGGCTTCTTAAAAATACCCTCATACTTCAACCACAGAAACTCTCGCAAAGCTTCACGGTCTCTTCTGTCCGGCTCTGGAAACTCGCGACTGTCCCATACTGCGAGGAATTTTCGGTTGGCTATGTCATTGCCGACCGTGTCCATGCGACGCACGTCCTCGTGGGTAAGGTCGCCGCCAAACACATCTTTTAACTTCCTGTTCGAAGAGGTACGATGAAAATCAGCACAAACCTCGCAGATGAAAGTGCCTATGGTGAGATTGATGAATTCAGGGTTGGACACCCCACAATCGGCACAATATTGATTCCCCTCTAGCCTCCCTTGCACATCCCTGAGCGCATGCTCGGCGTCCTGTGCAGCACGCGAGACATAACGCGATGACATTTCTTCGAGGCGGTCGGGCGCAATGGCCGCCGCAGAAGAACGGAGAAACGGTGGACGGTGATGACGTCGCTGGCGATTGCGGCAACTGGCGAGAGCGGCTCAGGCGTCTGGCCTGGTTGAGGAGCACGGTGGCGAGGTTATGAAAAGGGCTCTGGCATGAAATTAGAATCGGGCAATTTAAAGCCTCGTGGAACGCAACCGTACGCGCAGACTGCGCCAACCGTCAAAACGACACCGACCACAGTGCGCGAGAATCTTCGTTGTTCAGAAGACTGCTGTCGGTTTGGAAACCTTCCCGGTCCAGTTCACGATACCGTGAAATGCGTAGAAGTGCACTTTAGATAAACCCACTCTTGCTTCTTTGCGTGGCCCGCAACCGCATTCACCTAACATTTTCGAGACTCGCAAGTTGCGAAGCGTATTGTCTTCTGTGAAGCTGCAATGTAATCGCAAGCTTTGAAGGTAACCTATATATGTTTTTGAGTGCATTGCATTCATTGTACTCCGCGCACTGTACGCATTCTCTAAAGCTCCGTGCATTTGACGAACACTGCAGCTCTTTTATGTTCGAGAATGTGTTCATCGCGAAGTCCTTGACCAGTGGAACTCAATTACCTTCCAACCGAGCGCAGATATCTGAGCTACTGAGGAACCTTTCGAAGTTTATTCCTAATCTCACAAAGCATTTGGTTAGAACGGTATATTATATTTAATTCATATATACATAAAAATATGGATAACCTGTTGGCTTTTCCTTGTAAGACTACTAGTTCTTCTTCTTCTTTATTGTGGAAGTTGTGTTCTAATTCCTAACACAACCAAGCAGCACCTAAAGGTACATGCTGTTCGCCTTCTCGTGGTGTGCCTGTCTCTGATCGACAAGATCGGAGCGAAATGAACGAGCAAACGGATCTCCTACGGAGGCCAGAATCGATGTTATCGCGACCAAGACTACTAGTTAGAAGGCAGTTCTCACGAATAGCCTTCAAGCCGTCACCGTCCGTCATATATCCAGAATAGGAAAGAAACGAAAGCGCCAGAGAATCAGGTATACGCACATCCTTGTGGTATCTACGCGGAGTTTGCTTTCTTAGGAGCTCTTTCTCTCTTCGTCATCGATACCAGTTTAGTTCCAAGTGAGTTTTGTTGGTAAGACGACTTCGCTGAAATGTATTAGGGTTTGCATAGCTATCAATAGTAATAGTTATATCCATGCGCTTCAACAAATTTATGTGGAAAGGGGGGAGCAGTCAAAGACTGAAAAACGTTACGCAGTACGTTATTCTTCTGGACCATTACAAAATCTCAATTGCTTGTCAAAACACAACTCTTGTGAGCTCCAGGACAAGCGAAAGATCATGACCAACGTTTACTCGATGGTCAGATTATCTCACAAAAGACTCTTTACACCCACGATATAAAGGAAAATAATGAACCCATTGGCATTTTAGAGAAGAACGTTTTGGCCTTGACTCCGTCTTCCAATGTGAGTAAAGTTTTTTCAACCATTTATTCATAGCTTGCCCATCTATCGCTCGTCAATTGACTACTCTAGATACTGTAGAAGGGCATCCTTTGTCACATCCGGTGCCATCAAAGTTGTGTTGGTGTTGTGTTGGGGCAGAATCGGTTATTATCCAGATCGCTGTCAACGTTTGGTCTTCCAGCAGTCCGGGTGGATCTTGTATTAACACGGGCTTACGAAACCTGTGGCCGATACAGTGTGGACATTGACTGCGTGACCGACCAAACCACCATTTCCTTTAGACAACGTTATTGCTGGCGGCAAGTTGCCGCCTCTGAATTGTCTCCATTGCAAACGGTTTTATTGCCCCAAGATTAGCCAGACCACTTTCATGCGCCGCAGCATTAATGAAATGTAATTCGACATGTTTGTTTTGTTTGCTTTCTTCGTTGACTTTGAAAGTTGTAGAGGAAAAGGTTTCTTCTTTTCAGTTAAAGAGGTTGATTTGATGTGTGTAACGCAAGGAGCGCCGGGTTTCAAGACTGACCAAGGTTGAAAACCAAAGCGAATATATCCAAAACCTTGTTGAGAACTATTTCAATGCACAGCACATCTCTTTGTTTCCTTTATCCCGCGGGACGTCCCGAGGTGCTTCTAGTAGATAGCTCAAGATACCCTTACAGGAGGAACATCATGATATACGTTCGGAAAAAACAAGACTGTTTGCTATGGGCTGGATAAGGGCCTTGGTAAGTTAGGTTGGCTTCTCTTGGACAGATGTACGCCGTGTCAAACAGAGGGCTGTTCAGTACACCTGTTCCTGAGATGCGCACAGAGGTTACAATCTTGATCCAGTTGGGCCCTTCTCTTGAAGTCTTCCTTTGATCCCCGCCATCATAGGGCCACCATCATACACCCAGCAGTGGTTACAAGGCTGGAACGGATAGGCGAAAATCTTTGGCTTGCGTACGACGGAGCCAGAGTGCTAGAGAAGAGTAAGTTTTGTGCAATCTCAATAGGATTGAGACGCTAGAATCACCGTACTTAAGGCTTGAAAGTTTTCGCTTTCATCTTAACAATGGTTCGTCGAGTGCTTGTCCATGCCTTCTCCGAGCGATTTTGAGCAAAGAATCGTTGTTATAGAGAGCTTTCCGGGCTGCTTTGGAGCATTACTCACTCTGCAGTCTTCAGTTTCTTGCACAGAGGACAACTGGGATTCAAAACGGATTCAAGAATCATCGCAGAAGAGAGAAAGAGAGACATCTCCTTTTAGTTCTTCTATTACCGGACTCATCTAGGACATGAATACCAAATCTTCAGTTGTGTATGGTTGGGTTGCATACACCGTCGCATTCGTCGTTGGCGGGGGCATTGGGATCCATAGGTACTGGAACGGGCCCGGGGGGAGGAAAGAGCGAGAGGAGGAAGCCGAGAAGATACGAGCGGAAGAGGCGGCTCGTGAGGCTGAGGAAGAAGCCAGGATCCGTGAGGAGCGACGCTTGAGGAAACTCGAAAGCAACGATACGGATATCAATGATTAGTTCTTACATATCGTCATTCTTTAACGTTCGAGTAAGATTCTGGTAGGGGTACAACAAAAATATACATAGATTAGACTGTCGACAAATTGCATGGACTTGGATAATAACCTTTCAATATCTTCTATGTCTCTAAGGATTCTGGGGTTTTGGGGGTAGCTTCCCGCTCACAACCCTGTCAATCCCAGAAGTTATCGTTCCCATACGTCGCGGAGGGGCGCTCGGAGGGGCGCTCGGAGGTCGCGCACTTGAACTAGTACTGGTCGGTTGACGAGTGCCTGTCTGCAGGACTCGCTGAGGCGGACGTGATGTTGTAGTTCGCGCTCGAGGAATACGAGCATTTCTAAGCGGCTTACTAGTCGAGCTGGATTCTGGTCTGCTAGAGGAAGAGTCCGTTCGAGTCCCGTATCCATACGACATCCGCTTTGCCGTGCTCGAACTCGGCGGTACTCGCGCAAGAGAATGTCTTTGGAATCTTGAGTTGTGCATTGTCTGCACCCTTGGCAGGGTAGAACTACTCGCTCGGCGAGGTCCGGGCATAGGGGGTGCTTGAGCTTTCCTTTGCGCTCCTGGCAAGGACTCATTACCCAGGGTTCCCGAACGCATTTCTTTCTCTTCAAAATGGACCTGTCTGGAGCGAGTCGTAAATGTCGAGGCGTTTCGAGGTAATCGCGGCATTGGAGTCTTGACTTCCCTCATCAGACTTCCGGCAGGTGCGCTCACCGGGCGCGCAACCTTCTCAACAACTTCCGGTTCGCTGTATTCTTCATCAGAATCCTCTGACGACTTGGACAGTTCCTGAATGATGCCATTTTCAGTGGGTAGAGAACGATCTCCTGCCTCGAGGAGTGCCTTCAAGCGTTTGATCTCTTGGTCCTTCGAGAAGACCAGTTCCGTTGCTGTTTTTGCTCTCTGCGTCGCAATTCTGGCCTGCGATTCTGTTTTCTCCACGAGAGCTTTCAATTCGTAGACCTCTTTCGCGGATACAGCACGTTCTGCTGTATCGCTTTTCGTGCGTTCACCCAGAGCTCTCCTTGTCGCTTGTAGCGCAGATTCTAAATCCCTCGTCTTGCTTTCAAGTTCCGATGTGCTGTCACGTTTTCTTCTCAACTCTCTTTCCAAAATAGTGACCTTTGACTGCAAGGACTTCGACTCATTTTCCTTTGCTTGAAGGGCAGCCAGGGCTTTGGCTTCCCCAGTTCTTTCCGTGTGTCTGTGGGCTGCTTTCAGTTCTACCCTGGCAACTCGCTGGGCAAACTGCAAACTGGAAAGGGATTCGTTCGCGTCGAGCTCGTCCGCAGAGACATTGACGAACATCAATGTCTTTGAATCCCCACCGAGACAGTCCTGCAGCAGGTATGTCAGCTTCGAATTTCGGTACGGGACATGGCTTGCGTGGTTGTTTAAGGCTGTGAATACATCTCCAAGAGTCGCGAGAGATTTGTTAATATGTTGTGCTTCCTTCAAGCGATCCCCAGTCGCTTGGGAGCGAGCTACTCGCTCAGAACCAGCCAGGTCCACGAGATGCAGCACGCCAGATGATTTGAAACCATCAGAATACTTTTCACAAACAACATTCACTTTGAGGATCAAATGAGAACGAGAGCTATGCTCGTTCATATTAGTGCGACCTTTGCTTCGATTGGCTGCCCCATAATGCATCACTTCCCAAACATCTTCGACGGTATCCACGTTAACCTCAGTTAGTTTTGGAATGTACACTGCGTTGGCAGAATCGGCGTTTAAGTCTCTACGGATCTCAAGTTTCGGAGGATTAGACACTGAATCAGGTAGAATCAGATCACGAAGGGTCTCGTTGTAAATTTCCAGCATGGATACCGAGATAGTTATGTCGGAATGCTCTGACCGGTCCTTCGCAATTTGAAACAACTCCATCAACGCTCGGAAATTGACACCTCTGTCTTCTGGAGGACCGTTCATTGTGTGAGTTTTGCCGGACCCCGTTTGACCATAAGCAAAAACGCAAACATTATATCCATCCATGACGCTTGCCACCACTCCAGAGGTCTCTTCGTACACCTGACTCTGTGACATACGTGGTTGGAAAACGTAGTCGAAGTCAAATGTCTTCGTCCCAAGCCTTATTGAGCCATTGTCTCCCAAATCTGCATCAGGGAAATCAACAGCTAGCGGAGCTGATTCGCCTGTAGACAGTTGGGGTTGCTTCAGCGGCCGCACGCGACAAAAAACGCGAATGTTACCGCGCAGTTCCTGTACTTGATTGAAAAGCTTTCGTCTCAGCTTAAATTCGCGTTCCCATCTTTCCAATATGTGGTTACGATCAGCCACCAGCTTCTCTTTGGCGGCCGCGTGCGCTTCCTTGCTATCCATAAGCAATCGCACAACCTCTGCCTGTTGCGTTGCAAACTCTTCAGCTCTGTCGTTCATTATGTTTCGAACTTGTTTAAGCTGTTCACGCAGAGTATTGACGAGCACCGTGATTTGATGATGAGACTGTTTGACTTCTTCGCTTTGCTTGCGCAAAGTCTGGCGCGCTTGTCTCTCCATCTCATTTTGTTTCCGCAAGGATTGAATAGTATCCAAGAGTCTTTCGCGTTCCCCATTTGATTCCCTTGCGCTGGAAGCTGGTGCTTTCGGCTTGGCGGGATCAACAGCCGCCTCAGCGCTTGTATGCTCGCTTTCTGAAAGACTGTCAGAAGAAACCGGGCTTGTGTCCTCGTGACTCTTGGAAGACGAAATCGGAGATTGAAGTGTACCATTCGTCAGGTCACTGTTGTTACGCTTCTTAAGGTACATAACCTCCGATTGCCGCCGGCGCAAATCAGCTGTACTTCTGATTAGATGCGTATCTGAAGCATCAAGTTGCTGCTTCCAGTCCAATCGCGACGCATGCTCTTGCTGCTCAGTATTCCGGCGATTAGAGGCTGGGTACGCAGGGCGTTCATCGAGGCTGACCCGTGGTGTGAAGCCTTCCCGTCGCGATAGTGAAGGTACCGCGTAGTCCTCAGACAAACGAGATCTGCGACCTGCATCAAAACTGGGCTCTTGCGTGGATGACTCTAGAGCGCTGCTGAGATTGCGATGAACTTTGTCAATCGGCGACGAAAGCTGGCGCGCGCGGAAGGGAGCGGAGCTGCGAAAAGGACCTTGCGACACTAGCGTTGGTTCAGGGATTGAAGACCTCAGCGAGAGGCGCGACAGCGTTCTTCGAGAACTAGAACTTTTTGAAGCGGGCGAAGTATTGGAAGGCAAACCAAAATTGTTGTTGCCGAAGAGGTCCTTGACGTAAATGCGAGCGCCTTCGGCAGCTCGAGACACAAGATCAGGAGAGGTGAAATCCAAAGTTCTCACATGGTCTGGAGCAAACACTTGGCGTTGCTCGTGCGATGAGGTAGAATTGACGATCATGTATGTATAGCGAATTGGATTGTAATCGTCGTCAATTTGGAGCTCAAGTCGCCATTCGCCTCGCCAAGTGCCGTCTGCAGCAGTATGCATGGTCATGCGCAAGGCCCTGTTCGGATCCCACTCGCCGAGGGCAGGTGCGCCGCCAAGAAGATACACATGCGAAAAAGTCTGCGTAAACTTGTGCAATTGAAAGCAGACGCGGCGGGTCCCCGATTCGTCGCGGTCGCGGTCGCTCTCCGGCGGAGAAAATGCGGGACTGAGCGGTGTCGGGGGACGAGGACGCGAGAACGAAAGGCGGCGCGCAGCGCGATGTGATGCGCGGAGTCCAGCGTGTACTTCGGGCTGCGGCTTCAGCTCAATGTGGTTGCCGATATCACGCGTGAGCCAGGTGGGACAAAGAAAGGTCCAGGTGCGATGAAGGGAGAGGTCAGTGACGAGGATGCGTTCAGGCTTCCAGGCGGCTGTGGACTCCTCGTGCGGGTCGTGACGGATAGATATCTTGGTGAGGTTGCCAACGAAGGTGTCCTCGAAGGAGAAGCGGCGGATTGAGCCGGTAGGAAAGGTGTGGGAGTCCGGCTCGAGAGGAGAGGGCTCGGAGCGGAGAAGAACATAGTCGGTCTGCGCAAGGTCGCCCAGGAGCTGCACGTAGACATGGCGGTCGGTACCAGCGAATTTGGACGCGGCGGTGGCGACGACGACACAGTAGGAGACCCGAGGCAGGTGAGAGGTGGGCGGGAGAGAGGCGCGCAATGCTCGAAGGGGGTCGTCCATGGCGAGGGAGGGGTGACGCAGCTCGAGCGGCGAGAGCAGCGCGGCGGAGCGGCGCAGACGAGCAGCGACTGAGTGGCGGTGCGCGTCAGACGCGCGGGAATCGGCGCAAGCGTACATTGGGGGAGGTGTGGGGGGGGGGGCGGGGCAGAAGG
>JASCIV010000040.1:0-66049 GCA_030374735.1 Gracilaria caudata
ATACTTACTTCTTCGAAAGCCCCAGCGTATTTCCATCCTTTCAATCCTCCAGTTCGCTGAGACGAATTGCGAAGTTCTTCGTCCGATACATTTATGTCGCCATTCGGGACATTATCATCTATTTCAATTTCATCTTCAAGAAAATCAGTAGTGTCCACAAACAAACATGACCAGAAGTCCTCCGTCGCTGTTTTGCTGGCCTCTACAGCATTTGATGTGGCGACATGTGGAACAAAAGGATGGGGTTCGTTGAATGATGCATGTAACATTTCAACCTCTTGCTGTGTAATCTGATCTTGACTGAGTGAATTTGATGCATCACTTTCTTGTGTGTTCGTCACAAAATCTTTGTAGCTGTTTACAGAAAACGAATGGTCCGAATCTGTTGATGCCGATGATTGGATCTCTATACTGCTCTGAGCCTTCACCTCGGAGGCCAATACTGGCAGCGGGTGGTTTGTATTACTTTGTTCAGAAAGACATGGATGTTCTTGACTGGGTTCAAGCACTGGCGTTGTCTCCAAAGCTAAACATTGCAGATTGGAATCATTCGGGAAAGGCACATTGTTATCTTCGTCATCGCTTTGTGATATGACCATCGGTGAGATATCAGAGTCATGATCGACCTCTGCCTTACCTGATTCAGAGAGACGAAGCAGCTTCGGTTTCACCGGTGAAGGTGTGAACACACACACCCACGGTGCCGACGGAGTCTGGGGCGAGTTCGGCATGCGGAAGAACCTGTGACGAGATGTTTATGAAGTCACAAGACAAGGAGATCGTCGATGGATTTCAGCGCTCTGCGTGAACGTTTACGATGGTGCGTGAGCTCACCTTGTTTGGAGCGTGAAGTTCACGCTCCTGTACAGTGAGCATCACGCAGGGCAGGGTGATTCTCCCAATTTCTCCAAAAATCACCCTGCCCCTGGGTGCTCAAAACTGCTCACCTATGGAGCACGGGGATAAGAGGTTGTTAAAGGTAATTGACGTTGAGGGTTCGGTGACGGGTTACTAATATGGCGCGCAGTGCCTAAACAATGTGTGTGGTAATATAAATCTGCGCGGTCGTATAAAAACTTCATGCAGCTTTTTTTTTACTGTCGCGTGCTGGAATGAAGGTGGCTGGATTGGTGTACCTTTCTGCTTTGTACTTGTAAAAGCACGTGCCTTTGCGTGCTTACATCGCATGCACACGGCCTCACTGACGACTATCTGAGCTGGGGAGGGGGGTGTCTTTTATGAATTTCGGGGACTGTAGGCCATGTTCAGCCATAAGAGCATCCTTACCAGCGGTGGAAATCGCTCAATTTGATAATTTTAGCCCGCGCGGCAACTTCCGCTGCGGTGTAAAACATTTTTTGGCGGTGTAAAATCGAGCTCGTGGTGCATTTCCATGTGCATCCGGCGTCCAAAATACACCTGAAATTGGACCGCCATCGCCTCTATTTTAACGCAATTTTAGTTTGCACAGGCCAATGAGAAGCCTCCGTGTATATTTTGAACGACACCTCCGCCAAAATCGCCCAACTCCTGCCTTCCTGGAACCTCGTCGCTGATAAGGTTGCCGGCACCGTACGTGCGTTTTCGCGGTGTATTTTGGAATTTGGCGGGGTAAACTTTTCCCCACTGGTAAGGATGCTCTAACACCGTCTCCGCCTTTGAAACTTCTGGTTTTATTACTCTGGATACCCAGCTTCTCGACAAAGTATTGCCGCCAACGCCCGCTCATCAAACAGATTGTGCTAGTGCATAACCGCAAGCGGGCGTGCTCCGCAAAACCCAATGTCGCACGTGTCCATTGCTCAAGCCCACAGTCTGACCGCCGAGAAGGGGACCACAGGATTCATACTCTCTCCCCACACTGATTCATCGCACTATCCATGCAACGGAGATGTGACGCGGAAGCTCGGTGGCACCCAGCGCAACGACATAAATGTACACAATGATCGACGCTTCTAATATAGGCTTGCTTTCCTTTCCTCCAGAGCCTTTCTGTACACACGGAACGGAATCATCTTATCTTTGTGATCAAGATGAAGCAAATCACATTTCTTTTCCACAGCTTTTCCTTGAAGAGCGTCGTACAAAAAGCGATCATCAAAGCCAACATCAGCTGCGTCATCCGCAGTACATGCGTAGAAACACTTGGGTATCCTTGCCCAGTGTATCGCAGAAAAACACATGGGACACGGTTCACAGGAAGAATACAACACGCAGTCTTTCAGAGAGAAGCGACCGAGTTTAGAGCACGCATCACGGATGGCCTCGATTTCAGCATGGGCGGTGGGGTCCTTCGATCGCGGTACTCTGTTGTGACCTCGGGCAATTACGTGCCCGTTCTGAGTGATCACGGCTCCGAATGGCCCGCCGTCGCCTACTTCGACGCCTGTGTGGAAGCATGATTAATAGCCTGAAGTCAGCAGAATTGCGTGTGGAAGCTGGTGAGGTGCATGGGAATGTGAGGTGGCTTACCTTTAAGGCCCTCGTCAATGGCCATTTTGATGAGTTCCGAATCTGAAAGAAGAGAAGTTAGGGTGCCCATGGTTTCGTAGTAGCTCGGGTAAGGACGAAACAGAAGCCGAAGTTCACAACTCACACACTGCTGTTCAACTGTGGAGTAGAGACGTCGGTGTTTCGTTTCGCAGATCGGCGCATATATCTTCGTATCTCCTGCCACGCAGCGATCTATCAAGTGTTGACATCCACAGAAACACGCTCCGTAAATCTGTTACAAGGGTATTGCGCAACAGGAGAGCACCAAATGACAAATTTGATTATCGACAGCGCCACGCCAAAGACTCTTTGCATGCATTGCGGTCGGGCCACTTATCATCTCGGAACCGATCAGCACATTCCGTCCCGCCAGTACAAATCGCCCAAGTGTATACGGGTGGTAAATTCGCGCAACTTTTGAAGTGCTTCAAATGCGCAGGCCTTTGTACTGTACGCCTAACAGGCTTCCCTCTACAGCACATTCATTGCTGTTGACTGTCAGAAGGTCCCAGACATGTCCGTATGAGAGTTCAGCGCGTGCCCGACACGAGTGACAACTTAGAATTATATGTGTTTTTCACGTTGTTCGGGGTGGTCGCTTGTTTCTTCTCTAACTTTTTTCTTGCTCCGTCCTAGACCTTCATACTCCGCAAGCAAACAATAGAGACAACTGCCGTTCTTTTGAGACTAAATTGGGTGTTCTAGCTGTTTTGGAACCCGAGTTACGGCTGTCAGAGTTTCATCTATTGCCCATGTCGTACCCATGCGACAGGTTACATGGAGACCTGTTACATATCCGGAGTCCGGACTTAGCCACGTCAAAATTTTGCTTCAGCAACTTTTACAACTCGTATGGATATCGGTCAATCATAAGCACAACGATAATCTTCTGCACCTAATCTGTTCACGACACCGTAGTACATCTGTTAGCATTTGGTGAAAAGCATACATCGTCATTTGTGCTAGTGCGTACATCGCAATGGGTGAACTGCATGATCAAAAAGGCAAATCACGGCAACGCTCACGTTGGAGACTCTGAGAATCTCCGCTTCTTCAAAGCTTGGTCTGGCAAAGGAAAAGGTTCGTCCCGTTCATGCACATCCCCGTCCTGGTGATGGAATGAATTTTGTTCCGAGCTGCTAATATCCGATGAATCACAGCGTACCGTCCGCGATGACGAACCGATCGGCATATCATTCTGTTTGCACTTCTGCTCCCGAGCCTTATCACGTGACCTCTCCCCGTGCACCTCACTGTCTTCAGGAGAGCCATCGGTACGCACATGATTGCCAGAAGAATCAAGTTCCTGCTTCTTCTTCCGCAAGTTCTCTCGGTATTTCTGCAAATGGCTGGCCACGTTCTCTCGTGTGAGTCCAGGGACATTCATGGCACGCAACAATAGTTTTGGGACCGCGTCATCGATTCCATATTGATCCACGGCTTTCACGAACTTTGAATGTAGTTCGGGAGTCCACTGTAAGCGCCGTTTCTTGGGTGTTAGTGGTTGGGAATAGACTGGGAATTGAGGCATGTTAACATATAAGGGAACCGTCATAAGTGGCGTCTGTTGCTGTGAAGCACCAGCAGGCATAGACTGTGGCACGGGCGTATGGGAAAGCGTCATCGCCGGTGTTTGCAACGCTTGGGGTGGGCGCGCATCCGCCCCCGGATCGTGTAAGGGTCGTGGTTGATGTTGTGGCAATGTGCTATATGTGTAGTTTGGAGCATAGTAAGCGGGGTGGGTTACATATTGAGAAGGTGCTGGAGGATATACGTAATAAGCAGGACCGGGCGGGGCAGATCGCATGTAAGGCATGTATTGTGGGCCTGGTAAGACTTGAGGGGTATTGGGAGATGTTGGAGAGTTTGAAGCTCGCCACGCAACAGAAGTCGTTACGTGGGGATAAGGATGACTAGCCGACGATGTACTAACCACGGAGTGAGGGACAGACGCAGATGGCTGACAACCTGATCCGTAACGTAAATGCTCGGCAGGTGGCATCGTTTGCGGGTGTGAGACAGAGGTTGTGGTCAGATGATGCGAATAAAGTGGAGAGTGATACTGCAGCGGTTCCCTCGGCGCTGCCGAAGCGTCCGAAGGTAGTGGTGGACTTGCATAGTGTGCAGTCGGCGGCACGGACGACCGATACAGTTCCGGTCGCGAGGTCGTCGGTGCAGAGGTGACCAAGGTTACTCGTGCATTTTGTGGTGGCGAAGGTGTGTGTGGTAGTGCAGTCGATGAAGGCAACTGTTGCTGCGAAGCTCTTGTTGTGGCTGAGGAAGAAATGTCGTGAGGGCCGTGGAGGCGAGGTAGATTGGTTGCGAGTGTTCGATGTGCGGTGGCTTGAGGGGGTGACGTGAAAGATGTAGCGAGGTTCAGACGCTCGCGACGGCGTGAGCGACGGAGCTGCTTGATGTCTTGGGAGCACATGCGACGAATCGGACTCGGCGATCAGATGATGCGACGGGCCGAGTCGGAGGGTACGCGTGACCGGTGGAGGAGTGTGAGGGAAAAGGGGTGTGAGGGTGGCGGATGGACAAAGAGCGCATGTTTGGAGAAGGCGAAGTGGGAGAGAAATCGAAGCACCTAACTGCCGGAGGCGGACTCAAGTCGATGGGGTCGAAGAAGAGTTTGTGGCGATATGGGGGCGATGGAGGGAAGTAAAATGGCGCGACGTGTTGTGCCTTTGTTCGGGGAGGCGGTTCAACGAGGGTTGTGGCTGTGTCGCGTGCGCGGCGCCATTTCATTGGTGCGTTCGATGGATGGTGTCATGGGCTGCGGAATGAATGCCTGCCCTCCGATTCAGTGACGGCCGTTGCCGAATACGGCCGCTTTGCGGCCGTTGATTGCGCGCTGTACGTAGCGGTACGTAGAGGGGATGGCTCCCGCGCCGCTGGTTGCTGGATCATGTGCCACTTCGCGTCTTCGTGGAGGCGGAAGTTTAAAGTTGTGGCTGTGGTTTCATGCGACGTGATGCAGACTCTGGAGTCCAGAGTCTGGACATGCAGTGCAGCGAGCTACTCCGGAAGGTAAGGATATCTTCTTGAGGTACACGTCCGCTTGGAAGCATGACTCATTGACAGCAATGAGTCATGCTTCCGATCCCATTGCAACCACCGAGCGTCAGTGTGTCCGGTGTTACCACTCTAGACAATAGAGCAGCCTCTATCACCATCATGGAGGCCGGAGGCATTCCGGCATCGAGCGGAACCCCACACAGTTTCTCATCTTTCTTTTTTTCTTTGTTGTCTCTCGTCCTGCGAAGGTGGCGTTCTACCTTTGGTAGCAACAGTCGGGTTTGCAACTCACAATAAAACACGTCGATTACGTTCAGGGCCACCACGGCCTATGTAACTGCTTCAGCACGCGATGTGCGATTCTTACGAACATAGTGCTGTAGCTTGGCAACTCCTGTTCAATGTACGCACAGACTTGACGCACAAACGCTGCCCATGCCTTTGTTCTAGAGCGCTCAGCTGAAGCGTAAACCGGAGGCAACTACGTCCAGCTGAAACGGAAAAGGCAGACATGGCTCGCACAGCTCGAAGGCTTCCCAAATTTCGACAGCCTATTAAAGTTCGACATCCTATCACGAATCAGTGGAACAAGTATGAAGTGGGGGGTATATCACCTGGTATAGAAGTTGTTGTGCCGGTCATGAATTTTGCGGGAACGAGTATGGCGTTTCCCCTAAAGGGGCTACACATAGAAGTGGGGGGACCGACTGCTACAAGAATCCTCCTTCTAAACCACGATGAGAAAGTGAACGAGAGAGTCGGACCAGATTGGTCAACAACTTTACGTTTAACAGATGCGGATAATTTTCGTCTTACCGTAGGCGATGTTATTTTGTATAAGCCACGTGAGGAATGTGAGACAGAGGACTGTCGTTTATGGGTTTGGGGAGTCCCTTTCTATGGGTACACTTTTGCTGCCAGGGATCCGGAAAACGTGCTGGATGAAAGGGTGTTACAGTTCCACTCCGCTGAGTACTTCGAAGTGTGACTGGGCGTACGTCGTGTACTTGAAGAATACGGACAGCTGCGTTCTCAGCCAAAGCGCTTCAAATCACGCTCCGTCAGGGGTGAAGAAATCCGATCGAAATAGGCGACTTTCGGCAACGGAAAATGCTTAAATCAAACCACGTGGAGTGTTGGTGGGCAATTTTTGTAGCTGGCTATATGCATACGCAGTAGACTACGGGGATGGTTAAGTTTGGGGCGCTCGGTAGAGTGCGAGGGAAGACTTCGTAAAGCCTTCTGTCCTTGTAAATGCTCTTGTAGATATCCACCGTCTCTGATCCGCATTGGAATCTTTGGCACTTCCCGGTTCCTCTTCAACCATTTGCATGTTTGAAGGCACGTGATCCGAAAACACACCCCCAAGTGCTGACAGCATTGCCGTCCAATCACGCGGTCTCGGTGCTCGACTTACAGCTGTCGGCGACATCACCGCAACATGTGACACCAAAACATAGCGCAAGACCCAATCCACCCAAATTGCCTTCCATTTCAGATCACGGCCTCGTTCCGCCGTCCACCCACGGCTATTCTGCTGTAGCTCGCCCTATATACACCAGTCACAGAACGATTTGCTCGTCCCTTCCCTCCACACCGCTCAAGCTCCCTCTCTTCTTCAGCCTTTAGCCACCCCTCCAACGTCGTCGCCAAAGCGCGGCTTCTGTTGACTCAAACATGCCTCTCTCCATCAAGGCCAAGTGCTTTAACGGCCAATCGTATGAGCTTACCCTCGACTCACCTTCCTCAACCGTAACCGATCTGCAATCCAGCATTTCTACAGTATCGGGCATCACCCCCGACCGCCAGACCATCCTATTCAAAGGGCAGGTACTCGAGCCAGGATCTGCTCTGTCCGACTATGCGCTCTCCGACGGTAACACCATAAGCGTTGTGCGTCGAATCGGAAAAGCTTCCAAGCCTACCACTTCCAGGCCCGCATCTTCGAAGCCCTCTTCCGCTCCTTCGCAACCTACCCAACCAGCTCCGACGCAGCAAGACCCCGGCGCCGATGCACCCCAACCGCCCTCCCTAGAGGACATGATGCGTTCGCTGAACATGGGCGCTCCAGGTTCTTCTGGTCTTGGCTCCGGCACCGGAGCTGGTCCTATGCCTGACCTGAGCGCTCTTCTTGGCGGCGCGGACGCAGGTGCAGCCGGGCCAGGTGGCATGGAGCAGCTTTTCGCACAGTTGCCACAGATGATGAACGGCTTCCTCAATACGAACGTGTTACAAGATTACCTCAATGACCCGGATAAGCAGGAGCAGAGTCGTGATGCCATCTTGAACAATCCGTTTATGAAGAAGTTGTTGGAGAGCGACCCAGAGTTCAAGAAGGTGGTCAGTGACCCAGACAAATGGCGCGCCAGTATGGACGCTGCCAAAAGCTTATTTAAGGTGGGCGACAAAAAGCCTGACGAAGATGGAGAGACGGAGGAAAACGCCTCAAGATCAATACCGGCTGAGGGGAAGACAAGGGAAGCTAAGAAGCAGACTGCAGCAGATTTGGCTCCGCCCGGAATAAACATCAAGAAGCTTTCTGAATCATATGGTCATGCATTGGGGCAGTCATTAATCAACTCAGGTCTGGGGCTTGATCCAGAATTAGTCATCAGCGGCCTGAGAAGTGCAGTGCAAGGAAGGGCGTTCCCAATGTCGCTGCCAGACTACGAGCGCTCCATGGCTACGCTGCAGAACATTGCGTCGGAGTTTCTGACCAAGGCGAACCTTGAAGATGCGAACAACTTCTTCGCCGAGTTGAAGGGGGCAGGAGAGGCTGTGGTTTTAGAGGAGGGCAAGATCGCGTACGAGAAGGGCGAGGAGGAGGTGGACAACTCATTAGCGGCGGCGGATGAGAAATCGACTGTTTTGGTGATTGTTACAGCTAGACTTCTAGACGGGCGGCATTTCTTTACGTGCCCCGCGGCGGACGAGTCGGGCGAGTCGGTGCACCCGCTGACGTTGGAGCTGGCGACTGCGCCGCCGGCTCTGGCGAAGGGCATTGTGGGGATGCGCGAGAATGAGTCGCGACTGCTGTACGTGCACCCCACTGCGTGTGATGGAATGGCGGACATGTTCGGCGACCTATTGCCGCCGAACGCGCTGCTGATATTCGACTTGCAACTGGTAAGCGCGAATGCGCCGGAGGAGGACACTGTGGGGGAGGCGTACTACAACAAGATGGGGTCGTAGTTGACGGGGACCGTCGGTAGAGTAGGGCTAGACGGGAGCCAAGCGGCGGGAACACGCGGAACAGTCACTGCGCAGTAAAACAGCAGATTTGCATTGCAAAACGCGACCCTGGCGCCGTGCTACGCTCGCTGGCTGCGGCGCGCGAGCGCGCTCGCGCTGTACAGGCGGCCGCGTGCTGCGTGGGGGAGCGCTGTCGCCGTGCCACCGTCGCGTTGGAACGCGTTGCGCCGAGTGTCAACCTGCGCCGCTACGCTTCGCATCGCGCCCTACACCGCGCCTTCGCCGCTGCTCCAACTACAACCGCACACGCCCCAAGCGCCTCCACCCTCCCCCCCCCTCCCTACCCCCCTTATGCGAACGCGTCGCGTCGCTGCGCGCCCCGCCTCGCTCCCCTTCCCCGTCTGCTTGGCCCCAGTCACTTCCGCCCCGTCGCCGCGCCCCTCTTCCCGCGCCTGCACTTTTCGCGCCCCCGCCCGCCCCCCTTGCGCCTCATAGCTTCGCCACATGACGAGCGCGGTCGTGCGTGAGGAGGAGCTTGACGCCTCTTTGTACCCGATCGCTGTTCTGCTTGACGAGCTCAAACACGAGGACATTCAGCTGCGCCTCAACGCCACACGCCGCATCAAGACAATTGCCGAGGCGCTGGGCCCCGAGCGCACGCGTGGCGAGCTGTTACCGTTCATCACTGAGACCGTCGATGACGAAGATGAGGTGCTGCTCACTCTGGCCGAGGAGCTCGGCGACTTTCTCGACGAGGTCGGCGGACCGGCGTACTGTCCCGTACTCGTCCAGCCGCTCGAGACGCTCGCCAATGCCGAGGAAACCGTCGTAAGGGAGAAGGCTGTCGAGTCTCTGTGCCGCCTTTCAAACCAGGTGCAACAACAATCGGAGGATGACGCGCGCTCGTTGCACGTTGATCATATGTTCCCGCTTGCGCAGCGCCTGGCTAATGGCGACTGGTTCACATCACGCATCTCCGCTTGCGCGCTGTTTGCGGACCTTTACACCCGCATTCCTAGCGATCGCACTGATTTGCGAACAGACATTCTGGATACGTACAAGAATTTGGTGCATGATACCACGCCCATGGTGCGCAGGGCTGCCGCTTCCAACATTGGAAACTTTGCGAGAGCTGTTCACGCTCATTCTCCTACGCTTGTCTGTGAGCAGTTGTTGCCGCTCTTTTCTGATCTTGTTGGCGACGACCAAGATAGTGTGAGGCTCATCATTGTGGAAAACGCACCTGTTTTTGCATCTCTTCTCAATCCGCAGGATGCCTCTGAATCGGCCGATGCTTCAATGTCCAGCGAAACTAATGGACCTTCCCCGTCGCCGGGTGGCCGAGCAGAAGGAGCTCAGGATGATAGTGCTGCAGCAAACCAAAGCGACGCTGACAAAGCAATCCAAGAGTCTCCTGCAACAGGAAACGGCCCAATTTCCCATCATCATACCGCTACAGAGCGCATTGTTGACATGGTTCGGGGATTCTCTGTTGACAAGTCATGGCGAGTTCGCTACATGGTTGCGAACCGACTGAATGAGCTGTGTGATGCATTGGGACCCGAAGCAACCCGCAGCGATCTTCTGCCATCCTACATTGCCATGCTTCAAGATAACGAACCTGAAGTGCGAACTGCAGCTGCATTCAAGGTCACCGATATTGCCAAGAGATTGGTTGCGTTACCACCGAAGCCGGGTTGTTCGTCTGGCTCGGACCACGTAATCTATGACATCTTTCCTAACGTGGAGCAATTAGTGAACGACAATTCTCAACATGTTCGAGCAGCACTGGCATCTAATATCATGGGCTTAGCACCTGTGCTTGGTGTCGACATCACAATCAGCCACCTAGTTGAGATTGTTCTTGCTCTCCTTAAGGATGAATATCCAGAGGTTAGATTGAACGTAATCACGCACTTGGACAAGGTAAGCTTCATCATGTCGATTGAGAAACTTAGTGATGAATTGCTTCCTGCCATTGTAGATCTAGCCGAGGACAAGAATTGGAGAGTAAGACTGGCCATCATAGAGCGTATCCCTCTTCTTGCGAGGCAATTAGGAAAGGATTTCTTCGAAGAAAACAATAAGTTGGGTGACTTGTGCATCAGCTGGCTAGGGGATTGTGTATTTTCAATCCGCGAAGCGGCTATTAAGAACCTCCGAGCTCTAACGGAGATATTTGGTTTAGACTGGGCTAAAGAGTACATTGTTCCGCAAGTGATGGAAATGTATGACAAGTCTGGGAATTATTTGCTAAGAATGACTGCGCTTCATGCAATTGGCGTTTTATCAGAGGTTCTGGGGCCTGAAACTGTGGAAGAATCATTTTTGCCCATCGTGACTGAACGCGCATCAAGGGATCCTGTTCCTAACGTCCGTTTTTGTTCTGCGAAAACATTGAACCGGGTGATTCCGTTTGTGAGGGAGGATGTGAGGGAAAGTAAGATACGCCCGTGTTTGATGTCACTAGCAGATTCATCTGAGAAGGACCAAGATGTTAATTACTTTGCTCAACAAGCTCTGTTGAAACTGAGCACCTGCCCGACTTAAAAGAGCAACAACATTCCGAACTGGAACTCAAAAACCGGTGTATAGCAACGCATAGAAGGAACTGAAGTCTGCTTCGCACTGTTACGAAAGGCAGATAGTAATCATAGTATCAGATAGATCTTGATGGGTGTGTTTTATCTTACGGTATACCTATTTGTCGCGTGCCACCGAAATTTCGTGGAGCATTCCGAACGGTGAACAGACATCACAGCAGTAAATCTGACTCTCCATATCGTTCGCACTAAGTTGATCAGTTGATTTCGGAAATATAGGTGGTGAGGTGCGAAGTGCTTTTTTGTGGAGCCAGCGCGATTGTTCAATGTCTATTTCAAGTACGGTAAAGTGATACTTTGTAACAAACCAAGGAAGGCAAGAACGCCGACGTGGGTTGGTTTCTCACAACCGATCTTGACTTGTTTTTACATGTGTCATAATGCGAACACCTTCTCCGCGACATCGCAGCCATGAACGACATGCGAAGAGACTGCCATAATACTCGGCACAAAAGGCGTTGTGCCTCCATACATCCACTCTGCTCATTTATTCGCTGCGAGTGCTGAAGCGCTGGTGTTCTTACGGCCAACCTTATAATACACATCCATGAAAGTCTCATGGGCTTTGTACTTCTCCCTGCATTTCTGATATAACGTTTTGTCGAACATCTTCCAGAAGTCTTCTTCATTCAGCTCGGACACGGCGTAGAGCGTTTGATAACCATGGTTCTCGATAAGCCATTGTTCGAGCTTGTGACTCGCAGCCGCATTGTCGAACTTCTCCTTTCGAAGAATATGACCTGGTGTGTACCAAATACCAAGATCTGTAAACATTTGCGCTTCTTTCGTGTCCCCCTGATCCAACTCACCTTTGTCGTAGTCTTTCTCACAGTCTAACATTGTTCCCCTTCGTGTTTTGAAAACACGATGCGGACATAACCATAATGGGTAAATATCGTACTCATCGTGCATCAGCTCCATACACTCAGCCGTCTTACGCAGTGGAACAAGAATATCTTGTGCCACAAATCGCGACGTGTAGTACTCCCACATTTTCCCAAATGTTGTTAGCTTCAGAAAGCTCACCCTTGGGGGCATGAGCCATCCCAGGAACCATCGAAACAAGACGTGGTTTCCCATTGGCACCAGCAAATCTGCTTCCCAATAGAGACTCCTGGTATGTCGATGATAGTAGTCTCTGGTTGGAACATACTCAACGACAGGCGAACCATCTACTGTTTTGTCTAGAATTGCTTCCTTGACATGCTTATGAAACCAAGGCTTAAACCAGTAGCCCATCGCATTTATCTTTCCTTTGTTGGCTTCGTCTTCATCAACGTAATCAGCAGTCATGATCACTCCGCGATTGGAGCTATACATCAAGCCTTCCACATACTCCGCCCAAGGCTTGTCGGTGGGAACGAGAAAGTGGTTCCAAGCCTTACACATTTCTTCAATAGTTCCTGCCACGGGATAGTATGTCACTTTCATGTACGGCTTCACTTTTATGATGCGCATTTCAACCCCAACCAACATTCCAATGGCGCCGTAAGACCAAGGGATGGCATAGAAAAGATCGCTGTGTTCGTTGTCTCTGGTAGCGGTTACTGCACGACCTCCCGAAAGGACGATTTCCATTGATACAACTTCATCATAGAACAGGCCGTACTTATGACTTGAACCTTCGATACCGTACCCGCAAACCAACCCTCCAACAGTGAGATCGTCGTATTCAGGGACAATCGGGATACAGACCCCCATTTTCAACAAAGTAGCGGTAATGTATCCCATCGTTACATATGGCTCCATCTTCACTATCATCCGATCCATGTCTACCTCGACAATGTCCGCCAAGTCAGAAAGATCCACTTCATATCGGGAACTCCGTTTGTACGCCGAGTCGCGATTCGTAACGCTCCAAAACGACGGTCGAGCCGTGCAAACCAAGCCATGATAACCAGGGCGATGCTTCTCCAGACTAGAACGTACTCGTTCAACACGGTCAAGATGCTTGCGAATCGTGGCAGGCCCGCGAATTAACGCTTTGACCCATGCTCGTAGCAAGTGAAGACGAGCCCAGACAAAAGACAACGGGAGCACAACAGGAATGATGACGATCCATCGAAATTGCATTAAGAAGTCGATCAGATGGAAGGGTGCTCGCGGGTGGTGAATTATCGGCCTCGGAAGAGACTCAGGTTTCCACCACCAATTTCCCGTTTCTCTTCGCTCTTCAGATTCGGACGCAGCGCCATTTCGCACATCATCCGAAGCCATTGCATGAAAGCTATCCTGAGAAGACTTGTTGTTAAGCGCTCCTTCCGTACAATCTCAGCGCCTGAAATTGCATCCAGGTCTGAAACAACGCACAACACAGGCTCTATGTATGTGTGTCTCAAGCCCTTTTGGACACTGGCACCGATGTTGAAAAGCGTAGGCCCGATTCAGTGTTTGTTGGAGCTTGTGATTAGAATTACACGTTCTCGAGTTGAACTTGGTAGTCGGTCAATCACGGAATGCTTCAGCAGTGAGAGGACCCTGCTACGCTCCATGTCAGAACAGTTTTGCCTTGTACGTGTAGCGTTCTCCTTGTAACCTTACAAAGGTATCATACACTATACCTGGATGATTGCGGATGAACGTGCCAAGGTCTGTAACATTACGCATTATTTGACCCATCGAGGGTAGATAAAAGAGTCCCCTGGACTTTACTGCTCAATTTTTGCTACTTTTTATTTGCTCACGTCGGGATTTATCTAGATAAATCTACATGCATCGCTGCAACTCTTAAAAGGTTGGGGTGAGAGTCGATGTTCATAAAACCGAAGGTGAACGGGTGGGTTAATGTTGGTAACTTAACCGCAAAGGGGGGAGGGTTAGAGGCACAAGCAAGCCCTGTTTGAACTGTCGGAGACATAGCGCATTTGCCGGGTGGTGTACAACTCCCGGGACTTGTAAATCTTCTTCATCACGAGTACCTCTCTCCGTCGTACTCCAGTACGATACCAGTCCGCCCAACAATGAGTTCAGTGAACGGTATGCCCAGCTTGGCTCCGCCGATGGAGCGGGAAATGCCTGAAGAATGTCCCGAATGCGGCTCGGATGATATTGTCGAGAACTGGAGAGAAGGCACGGCGGATTGCAGGGGCTGTGGCCTCATTCTTATTGAGAGACTACTAGACCTTGGCACTGAATGGCGAACATTCACCTCCGAAGAAGGAGACGACCCGAATCGTGCAGGTCCGGCAAACAACCCACTGCTCGAATTTGAGCATGGCACGAGCATCGGAACCGGTGCCAAAGGCGGTGGAGCGCTTAGCGTGTCGCTCAACCGTGCGCAGAACAGGAATGCGACATCCGCTGCTGATAAGGTGATGATGGAAGTAATTCAACGGATCGGCAGATACCGTGAACGTTTGAATCTGGCTAAGTCGGTGAGCGACCGCGCGTTAGAGCTCTTCAAGAGATATCAAGACCAATTGACTACCAAGGTAGTATCTACTCCAGGAGAACCCGACAAGCGTGTGAGAACGAGAACACTTCGCGAAGAGGAAGTGAACGAAATCGTTGCATCAAGTCTGTTCATCGCGTGCAGGAATCAGAAGGTGGCACGCTCCTACAAGGAAATCTGTTCGTTGACTGGCGTGCCCAAAAAGAACGTGGGCGCCACTGTGAAGAAGATGGAGCGACAGCTGACGGACGCTAAGACGACTTACGTTCGCGGTACCGATGACTTCGTGACGCGCTTCGGCAACTTCCTGGACCTGCCTCGCGATGTGATCAACGCGGCGGATGCAGTAGCTAATGAAATGCAGAATCATGAGGTGCTGCATGGTAAGACATACACGACTCTGGCAGCAGCAAGCATCTACATTGTCACGCTTCTGTGCAAAGAGGAGCATAGAAGAAGTGCGAAGGAAATTGCGGACGTGACCGGCGTTGCTGAGGTGACTATCAAGTCAACGTACCGGCTTTTCTACCCGTACATTGAGGGAGTCGTGCCTGAGGACTTCGAGTGCGCGGTGAGCGTGTCAGACCTACCGCAGCCGTAGGAGGGCTTACGATAGCTGCGATTGGAGCAGGAGCGGGGCTTATTCGATCCCTCCACCCTTGTACTATTTAGATTGGCGGTTAACAACTAGTAAAGGCGCACAGTGCATAACTTTGTAACGCTCTGCCGATGTGCCGAAAGCAGTTGCTCCACGCAGTTGGCTGTTGCTCAAGGTTAAGCGCGTGCCAACCCTCGTCGGTATTACTGCACAGGCGCGAGGGTGGCATCAGCTCTGCGACAGCGTGCCTTGTGGCCAAAGGCACCTCCAGCGGCTGCGTCCGCAGCGCGTCTGCGGCTCGCGCACTGCGGCGCGAACGACGCGCGGAAAGGTACAAATCGAAGCGGAAAAAGCGCGCTAAAAGAAAACGCGGCGCCGGTTGACGTGGCGTTGACGCCGGGGGAGCGCCTGGCCGCACCCATCGGCTCCCAGCCGTCCGATCAAGCCGCGCCGACCGGCGCCCCGCGCGCACGCGGCCCCGCTCCCTCCTCCCTGCATCATCATGAGCGAACCCGACCGCCGCCTCTTCGCCGAGCTTCCCTCCGACACCGACCCGCCCCCCTTCCCCTCGCTGCCGCTTCCCAACCCCATGCAACCCCCCGCGTCTGCACCCACCCCGCCGCAGCACCCGCTCGTTTCGCTAGCCACCGCCGCTCATAAGAAGCCCCGCAAGCCGCAACCACGTCGCCCTCGTCCCAAGCCGGCCGCCCCTACGCTTCTCCCCGCTCCCGCCCCCAACGTCTCGGCGCCTCCTCCGCAGCTTCCGCACCACATCTCCCAGCATCCGCTTGGTCACATGTTCATGCATTCTCACCCATCCCTTTTCCAACAACAGTTCCCTCCGCAGCCTCAATCTCACCATCTCCGCGCCGCTCTTCTCCCCCAGCAGCAGAAACTGCCGCAACAAACGCAATCGCAAGCGCGGCAAACGCAGCAACCACAGCAGCAGTCGCAGCAGCAACCACAGCGACAGCGACAGCCGCAGCCGCAGCCACCGCCGCAGCCACAGCAGCAGCCACAGCAGCAGCCTCAGCAGCCACAACCACAGCAGCAGCAGCGACAGCAACAGCAAACGCAGCAGCAACAGCAACGGCAACGGCAACAGCAACAGCCGCCACCCCATCAACTCGCATTCATTCGTTCACAGGCTTCCATCCCCACTTCAAATCATCCATCACCCTCTCTGTACTCCAGGCTGCCCACCTCGGACCAAAATGCTGCGTCTTTGCAACCGCCGCAACAGCAACATCACCATCAGCAACCTCAAATAGGTGGTGACCCCCGTCTCGCTAAATTCGATGTGGCTACTCTCGAGCAAGTGTTACGAACAACAACGGACCCTCAAGTTTTCGCTACGCTGAGCAAACACCTCAACTTCTTACGCAGCAAATCCGCTTCTAAAATCCTTCCCACTCAACAGATCCAAAGTTCCGCTTCCACATTTTCCTCTCAAGTCAATTCGCATGTTCACCAAACGCCGCCCGTTGCACCATCGCAGCCAAACTTTCGTCTGGGCGCATCGCCGAGCGTTTCGCAAAATACATTGCTTCAAAGACAGCGATTGCTTCAAAAACAGCATTTGTACAATCAGCATCACCTTAATCCGCAGCGCTCACTGGCTCACGATTCCAACGCCCTATCTACGTTTCCGTTTAATGCCACGTCTTCACAGGATCCTCTCACCGCTAGCCTCACTCAAAACATTGGAAATCTCCCGCCGCATCTTCAACATCACCTACAAGCACAACTGCAATCTCGCCAACTGCAAGCGCAGCAAGGGCTCGAAGTGCAAAAGTCTAAAGCTAATTCATCGCACTCGCAAGCATCGCAAGCCACTCATAGTAATTCAACATCACGAAGGCCGTCACCGTCAAACAAGCGACCACCAAGGCATAGCCCGAAAACTGCGACTGTCGGCGTTTCGGACATCAATGGCGTCGCTTCATCCACATCTGGTGCACGAGCTAATCCAAATCATGCTCTGTCCCAATCTTTTGAAGACACACAGTCTATCGGGTCCATGCGCCAGACAGACCTGCGGAACACTAATCCAGCCCGTACTGCTTCGCAGTTTTTGCCGTCGAGTGCTGTGAATCCATTGGTACAAGCTCAAACTCCCTCTTTGCTGCCGGATACGCCAGTTAGCTTTGAGATTGACGCGAAGAAGATTGATGATGAACGCAAACGAGTGCTTAGAGAGCGCGAACTCAAGGGCAGGGGCAATCAGAAGAAGCAAAGATTACAGCATCGCCCGTGGAATGACTACCTGCGCGTGCATAACCCGGATTACACCACTCCCTTTCATGGCTTGGTAGATGCGTTCGAGCGAATCGTTCCCTTCCACGTCCTTTTGCCGCCAGAAGATTCCTCAGTTTCTTCGGAAGAGTGGAGGAAATGCACGGATGACCTCAGTGAAAAGTACAACGTCTATTATAAGAAACTTCGTGGTCATTGCGATCGATTATACGACAGCAATTTTGAAGCTATTGGCGAAGAGACAGTCTTTGGGCAGAGTTCGTTAACAACCGAAGACTCCATATTGATGGAGAGAATCCTGCTCGACGACTACTCGGAAACTGTGCGAAGGGAAATCGTTTTGGCTCAGAGAAGGGCTGCAGAAGCCGAAGCGAAGAAGTTGGAAGAGCTAAACCGTCAGCGTCAACTTTTGCAGAATCAAGTGCAACAAGGCTTATCAGCGGGTGGCGCGCCTGCCTCGTCTCCAACTCAGATGCAGCAGTTCTCGGGGAATCCCCCTCTTCACCCCGGGCCTCAACCCTCCTTCGACTCTTTGTCAGGTTCGCTTGGTGTGTCGAATGGCTCTGTCTCTGCTTCGCATGTTATCGTATCAGCCGGAGCTCAAGCGGCCCTGTGGAGGCAAGCCAATCCTGGTTCTTCACAAATGCTTTCCGCGATTCAGAACAATAGCGTGGTACAAACTAACTCGTCGAGGTTGGTAGGGGTTAATGCAGCACAACTGCAACGCTTTGGCACCAACAGTGGTAGTGATCCGGGTGTCGTGAGTCAGGGACGAGCTGCGTCATCTGGTTCTGAAGTGTTCCTGGCGAACCGTCCATCCGAGCAACTTCATGCTGAACAATACATGTTGGCTCAGTCTCAGCTTTCAAAATCAGCAGGTGTCGATCGAAGTGAAACGGTAATCCCGGAAGTTGGATCGTCTGGTTTGACGGATGGTATGGTGGTTGGTCCGGAACACATGGTTAGTGAAAACTTGGTGAACGTTGAAATGAGCCGTACAATGCATATGACGTCTGTAGGAAGCGCGGGTTCACAAGCTAGCGCGGGAGTAGAAGAGAATGGTGGTAACCAGATAACGTTGACAGGAAGCGGATCAAATTCCGTCGCGGAAGACAGTTCAGCTGGGCATAATGATGTCAGTGGACAAGAGCTTGACAACGTTGCGGAAGATAACGGCTTGCTTTCTTCATTCAACAACGATGCTAACGTCGGGTTGAATGGGCACGGGAGTCTTGGGACGGGAAGACGGAACGGAGTTTCGTCAGAGGGTACTCCTCAGTCGTTCGGAATACAGGATGGTTCGAATGCCGCTGCAAGTTTATTGGGGAACGTGGGTAGTGTGGATGGATCGCTGGAGCGTAGAAATGCTATGGGAGAGAATAAGGATATCAGTCAAAACGTTTCTTCAGGGGAGAAGTCAAGTGTCGGTGAGCTAGGTGATGGGGAGAGCGAAGTGAGACAGAGCGACACGAGTGAAATGAGAAAGGAGAGTGGAAAGCAAGAAGTAGGCGCGTTGGCAATGGGCTCTTTATTAAACGCGGAGGAGAGGTAGTGGCGTTTGCTAGAAGAGGTTTGCATAACAGTGTTGTATAAACTAATATTCAAAACACGATCACGGCTTAACTGCTTATAAAGCAATGGAAGAAGATACATAAGTTTTGTGTGCTTCGTGCTTCTGGGCTTGCGGGGCACTGAGGGTGTGGGAATGGACACTGTACCAAGGTAATATATCGGGGAGTGTCGGCAAGGGTTAGTAACTCAAGCTAACGGTAACGCGAGCGTGCTCTTGATGATCGGTAAGTCTCTCATGCCTGACAAACAGCAGCTGTTAGCAGAATCGGATTCTGCGGCGACACTGGGTCTTGTTTACTGATTGCAAATGTTTCACCTCTCTCGTGTGTCAAACGCAGAAGCATTTGTTGTGGGTTACTGATACGTGCGAAGATAGAGGCTGTAATTGGGGGGCGTTTCGGATGTTCGCGCTCGTGAGAAAAGACGGCTGTACCGAGCGTGAAAGCAAGCGGAATGTACTGGTAATCCCGCAGTCTGCCCTTGTACGTGCTACGAGAGTATGGCGTGTGACGCCACAATGTGTGCGTCTTTGGATAAACATGCTGGTTCAAGGTGAAGACAAGAGCTTATTGGTTGTGTCCGGTTGAAACTGCTCGTTCGTGTAGGGCCGGCGTGACGCGCCCTGAGCAATGGCAGCGGTGGCTGATAACGCAATCACGTTCTGATGCATGTCGACGAAAGGAGCGGGGGCGGCGCTGATGGCAACGAAACGAGGGGTTCGATGAATTGAGTGCAGAGCGTTCGATCGCTGGAGTGTGCTACTTGTTCCTGGGGTCGAATGATGTCAAAGCATTAAATGCTGACCAAAGCTGAAAGACTGCGTGTACTGAACACGTCGGCGACAAACTGCGCGGCTTATCGGCAACGGCACGAGTGCGAGAAAGAGGTGCGCACTGCAGGGAGTCTGCCACCCAATGCCAACGACTCTCACGGGGCTTTTCCGGAGCCGGGAAAACGTGCAGCCGACCTCGTTGGACAAGATACAACCGCGCGCTACCGCGACAGCCAATGCGCCGCAAGCGCCACGCACGCAGCCACGCAGCTCGCGCAGCGCGCAGCGCAGCAACACACAACACACTCGAGCAGAAAAAGATCCGCCTCTCCACACGCACCTGGCGTTGCATCATTGGACGCCGCGCTGCCGCTCTGCCGCCGCGCGCTGCTCAAGTCGCCAATCTGTTCCGGTTTATTAAACCCTCGCGCTGCTCGCCCCGCTCTCATCCACGCACACTTAATCTGATATTTGGGCACGCATCGCTGCGGCCCCTCTCCGCCCGTGCTGTTCGCGGCTAACTTCTTACTGTTCAGTTATATCGGCGTGCTTCTTCGAGCGCTCTTTCGCGGCCGGATTGCGGTGTCGCATCACACCGGTTTTTGTGTGCACTATTCCGTTGCAGCCTATTGGTTTGTGTTCCAAGTATACTCACCATCGAAATGGATGCTCCCAATTTTGTTGCGCCTCTGTTGACTTCTTCGTCCTTCACCACCCCGCGACCCCTTTCCACATGCCGTCCAATTCGTCCGTCTGTGCGTGTCGGTCCGCGCTCCTGGAGAGCAGCTCAAGCCGCCGTCAGGCCCGGCTCGAATTCGTCAGCCAACAACCCAGATGATCGCGCCGCAAAGCGAGCTCCCTCCTCCTCATCGCAGCCCTCCAAACAGAACAAGAAGAAGAACGCTTCCGCTTCACTGGGTAAGCTCGTTGTCATGGGGCTCTCGCATCACACTGCCACCGTCGATGTTCGTGAGAAACTCTCCATCCCAGAGGCGCAGTGGCAGTCTGCAGCCGGTCAGCTTTGCTCGTTGTCTGCTGTTTCGGAGGCCGCAGTTTTGTCAACCTGCAATCGTTTTGAGGTTTATATTGTGTCTGATCATCCTTTCCAGGCGATCCAGGAGGTCATTGCTCACCTTTCCTCACGCAGCGGATTGGCCGTTGGTCAGCTGCGAAAGCATCTGTTCATGCTTACCGAGGATGAGGCTACTTGGCACTTGTTCCGAGTTTCCGCGGGTCTTGACTCGCTTGTCATTGGCGAAGGTCAGATTCTCTCTCAGGTGAAGAAGTGCTACGAATTGGCGAGTGAGAAAGAAGGTTTTGCGGGCAAGATTCTTTCTCGTCTTTTGAATAGCGCCGTCTCTGCTGGTAAGCGCGTGCGATCAGAGACTGGCATTGCGAAGGGTGCCGTGTCCATTTCTAGTGCTGCCGTTGAACTAGCTGAAATGAAAACCGTACAAGACGTACATGTCCCTCTTCAAGATGCTCGTGTATGCATTATGGGTGCCGGAAAGATGTCGCGCCTGCTTGTACAACATTTGCTCTCGAGGAAGGTCAAGGACGTCACTATTGTGAATCGCTCGATGGGTCGTGCGGAAGAACTGGTGAAAATGTTCCATGATTCAGATATCAAGGTGAAGGTTTGGGGCTCATTGCTTGATGTTCTTGCTCAGAGTGACATCATTTTTACTTCTACTGCAGCGCCGGAGCCGATTGTCACTCAGGCTTTGCTGCAGGAATGTTTTGACAAGAATAGTAATCATATGCTCATTGACATCTCTGTCCCGCGCAATGTGAGTGCTGACGTCGGTGATATGGAGGGAGTATTCTCGTACAATGTGGACGATTTGAAGGCTGTCGTGGCCAAGAATCAGGCAAAGAGACGGCGCCTGATGCTTGAAGCCGAGGGTGTCTTGAGGGAGGAACAGACCACATTCAACAATTGGCACAACTCTCTGGGCTGCATCCCAGCCATTTCAAAGCTTCAGCAGCGTGCGGAAAGCATTAGGCAAGATGAAATGGAGCGTGTGCGAGGCAAATTAGCCTCTCTTTCGGCTAGTGAGATGAAAGCCGTTGAGCAACTTTCAAAAGGTATCATCAACAAGATGCTACACTCGCCAATGGTTCACCTTCGAGGTCTTGATGATATGGAGGAAAGGACTCAAACACTCCGAAACATCGAAGCATTGTTCAAGCTCTGATTTTGGTGGAGTAACATGTACAGGTGTTTCTAGAGTTGAGTATGTGGTCCCTGGCGGTTTGCCGCTTCATAGTTTTTTCTACAGCTGACGGCTGGATGTGAGGCTTCATCTTGCTGTTGTGCGCTTGCCCTGTTGTTATTGAATGTTTGCTCAGGTTCGTTGTATTGGATCGGTACAAGGCCTCCGCTTAGTTTTCGACGCTTCTCTTTTCTCTGATATGCACGAATGATGAGCGAACATCAACAAACGTCATCACTATATAAAAAAATGTAAAATGGTTCAGTATCTACGTCGTCATCATCCTTGTTGCCTGCCTTGTTAGCTTTAAAGAGGTGATCTGCTGGCATCGTTCTGCAAGTTTCCCTCCCATGATACTGATGCAGTCTTTGTTGTAAAGCCTTCCGTGGCTTTGTGGCTTCAAGGATTCGTTTAGGACAAGGCTCACCAGGAGCGCGTTGAGTTCGCCACGACCCGGAGGACCCTGTGTTCCACTGGCAGTGAAAAGTTTTCCTTCTGTCCGCTTCTTCATCAATGATTTCAGAAGAAGCTGGCACCGCGTACGTCTAGTAATCACTCCACCCTTTGAGATTGCCAACATTATTCCAGCATTTAGAATCATTCGAGAGGTTTCAGAACACTTTAGATGAGCGATGATACTTTTGTCAATGAGCGAGGTTTCTCTCACACGATAGCCATATGCCAGTCCCACTTCGTGCTGAGATGTTCCAAAAACTTCTCTCCAGATGCCTTTTACGTCCTGAGAACTGTCCTGAGAAGCGAAAAACACTCATAAAGCATCTCGCACCACAATGAATGACCTCAATCTAGATTGGGTTCGATGACACACTGCGAAACGATCAACGCGTTCAGCGCCATTAGCTCCGTGAATCAGAAGGGATCAAGACTTAGTAGACAAGGTCCTTGAATTTCATCCACAGCCGCATCAGCACCCTCCGTCCCGTACACTTCAGCGTACACCAAACCTCGCTCACAAAGCGGAATTGTGTCCCATTTTCTCGCAAGTCTTTCAAGCTGCTCACTCACGAGCTTCGGAACTGGACAACGCAATGCCTTTGCCAGTCGTTTTCGTTTTAAACTTTCAGCCACACTGTGATAGTCTTTGGAAACAAATGCTGATCGACCTTCTCCTTTTCCTACTTTCACAATATAACGACCATCTTCACCTTTTACACGAACGATTCGCCAGAGCAAACTTCGAGGCAACCGTTCTCGAACTACAACACACATGCGAACGTCTCTACCTTGTCTAGGACCGGGAATTCGACAAAGCGGAGACAAGAAAGCCATCCTATTTGTTATAGGAGAAGACATCGATTCCCATGAGTGAGAAATTCAATGAGTTTCTCAAGACTGCACGTTGGTCCGTTCTCGGATTGAGTAGCTGCACAATTTACGCTTCCCGCTCCGTTCCCGTAGAAGTAAAGAACAGAAACGAATAAATAGAGGTAGAAAGGCAGGGTAGCACCATCTGCAACGAGGACATACTTCACGCGGTAGTATCCCCGTTGATGGACTTGCGATCACCGTGGTCCGGGTAACTTTTTGGGAGCTCAAAAAGAATTAGGCTGCAGATTTACTTCTCGTCATACGAACTTCGTATTACAAGGGTATGAAGGTAGAAATTAATCGTCGACAGAGCAAAAAATAAAATAGTGGAGTTTGCGTAACTCTACGCCATGCCCCACACTTGTATAATCGATAAAGCTCAACACAAAACAACTTCCCAAGACCTCTTTCTATTACACCCTCCGTTCCCAGGCGTGTGCAGGTTCTCGACATCCATGAACTCCAGCAGAACCAAGACAAGGATATTATTCGACACGGTTTACCTTTCCGCAGAGCAGAGGCTGGGTTTATATATTGACGCTGCCAACCTTTCTCTGTCATACGCATGCAAGATACATGGTTTGCAGTGAGAAGTTTCCTGTTATCTACAACAGACCAGGCGCTCATCATTTACATCAAGTCCTCCTCTAAGTCAATGTTATCAATTTCAGCCCAAAGCTTTCGTTGCTGCCCAATAAATGAAACGAGAGCGGGATCCTCGCGATCAGATTCTTCAAATTCTGAGGCTTCAGAATCTTCATCATCATCCCGTTCATCGTTCTGCGAATCGTATGCGCTGCTGCTTTTCGAATCCGGGCTTTCCCCACTTGAAGTCCTTGAACGCACCCCAAGCGACTTTCGCGATGGAAGAGCAAAGTTTTGAACATTTTGCCTTCGTTTGCTGTACGTATGTATCGGCGCTGGAGCTCTGGAGCTAATCTGGGATCGATACAGTGCGTGCGCTTCTAGCTCGGAACGCGTTCCGGATGTTGTCTCTCGCGGCCTTAAGTCTGCAGTCGGACTGTTTTGTCGCGGTTGATCATTAATGGGAATGGCTGAAGATGGCTTCACGATTTGACTTTTTGGTTTTGAGTGTTTAACTTGCTCCGCAGTTGACAGTTCATTTAACAAAGCAGGTTTACCGTTTTTTTCTTCTTTCTCTACTGGACTTGAAGGCATTGGTGGGGTGGGGGGCTGGTGCGAGAGTGCCAATGGTAGTGGAGATGACAATCTTGGGGGTTGGAACTTGCGATCAGAAGTGAGAGAGCCGGTTAACTCGCTTGGCTTGGTTCTTATACCGTAAGCAGGCTGCTTCTTCACTTTCGGAGGCAAGGGTTGAATCTCATCCTCGGGGTATAACGGCGGTGGAGAGGGCGGCCGAGGTGGTCGCTTTGGCAGTCCTCCTTGTCGAGTTTTCGGTTGAAGTACAACCGGCTGTATCTCATCTTCAGGGTACAAAGGAGGTGGTGACAAGTTTCGCTGAGATGATTTCGGACGAGATGCATCTTTCGGTTGCGATGGGAGTTCATCAGCAGATACATGTTTCGAGTCACGCGTTGGACGGGGTGATGATCGATCTCGAGATTTCCTTTCTGCAGTCGAAAAAGCTGCTGGTTCGATCTGTGGATGTTTAGGGTCTGACGAAGACTGCATTTGCAAAGAGATTGTCTCGCTCGGTATCTTTGCTTGTTCTGAAGAAGGCGTCGAGAGCTTCTCTGAATGCTTGTCGTTTGCAATTCGGCTCGCATTAGGCTTTTGAGCTGTGCGAGTTCGCATACTCTTTCTTATATACTCACGTTTCGGATGAGGTGTAACGGGTACTGGCGTGGCCTGCGATAGCGGTTCATTGCGCAAACGATTCTCCGTGTCAAGCTTCGGTCTTCCCACGCTTCTTGCCCGTTTGTATGTTTTCTGTGGTGACGGTTTGGCGGATAATTGAACTCGACTCTTTGCGCGCGTTACAACTGAAGTGGCGTTAGACACATCTGTGAAGGGCGCGCGCGAGGTCTTCATATCTACAGCAGTCTTGTTCTGACGCTGCCGCTTCGGCGCACGCTCCGATATATTGTTACATTCCGCTTGTTGAATTCGAGCGCTTCGTCGAAGCGGCATTTCAGACCGCTTCGACTCTAGACGAGAACGAAGAGTGTTTAAAGACGGATTGGTGAAGAAAGCTGTGCGGGATCTCACGGATGAACAAACACGAATGCTTGACGGTGATGGAACTCGAAACGGAAAAAAGGCGGGAGCCATTTCTTGAATTTTACCGGAAGGGTTTCTGAGTACTGTAGTGTACAAAAGCCCGAGATGTGTGTTGAAGTGTCAAAAAAATTTTCAAGTGAAGCGAGGTGCATCGTCAGGAGTCTTGATTCAAGACGACTCCTCAGAGAAGATTTGTTGCTAATAGTAGGTCCTCTCTGCTGTTGTGCAGACGCCGAGCACCATTACAAATGTCAAGAGAACCAAGTTTGTCAGCCAGCTATGACCAAGAGGTGAAAATTAAGATGGAAATAATGCAGGCCCAGGTACTGCCCAGAGTCTACGAAATGGAGAAGGACAGCTATCCTGCAGACGAGGCGGCCTCCTTGGAAACCATGGAGTACCGTGCATCTGTGACTGAAGGGCTGTGTCGGATAGCCCAACGCGCTTCAACAAAAGATATCGTTGGGTTTGTCACTGCAACAGCGGCTCCTACAGGCACAAAGAGAATGAGTGCGTCTATGATGAAGATTCATTGTCCCACCGGAACGGTTTTGTGTATCCATAGTGTGGTGGTTGATAGTAGGTTTAGAAGGCGTGGTTTGGGAAGGCAGATGTTGGGCGCATACGTGAACAACATAAAAAACATGGGTCAATATGAACGGATCTTACTCATATCAAAACCGTACTTAGTACATTTTTACAAAGCGGTTGGATTTAGTGTGATTGGGGAAAGTACTATCTCGCACGGTAAAGATTCTTGGATCGAAATGGAAATGCCACTTTGTCTTCCATAATTTCCAGAATATCTGTTTCAGGACAAAAGACATGCTTTCCTTGCTCCGTTATGCAGCCGCATCTGTCCCTACAAGTGATTAGCACAGTGTCATCTTCTGATAATGCGGGACACGGAAATGAGAAGAAGGAAATGAGCAGCAGAACAAGTGCGGCGTGGAGGTGGGTGAAATCGGGCATGCCGCATGACGGTTTGGGTTGCAAGCTGGGGACTTGGGATCAGCGAAAGTGTGGACAGCGCGTGTAAATTTATCACCAGCTGGTTGTAAGAGAGATGTATATGGGGGCAACATGAACTTACGCGAATACCATGTTAAGGTGATCATTAGAATCTGATCATCATGTAATGAGCTCAGCTCAGCAAAAGCAGCAAAAGATCATCATCTGCTGATGATCTTTTGCTGAGCTGAGCACACAACATGGTGGTGATAAAAAGGACCTACCTTCGGTAGAAAAAAAATAGTTAGTGGGCGGTATATAAGTGTTTTAGGTTGTTGGGTCTTCAGCCAACCCACGCATACGAGGAATTAGCGTACGTCTTTCATAAATAGAGAGAGAGAAAGAGAAACAAGGCAAGCGAGCGAGCAAGTGAAGGGAAGCGTCGGAGAGCCAGTCGGAGAGCCAGCCGCACGTGCAAGACCTGATTTGGTGGCGAATCGACCTCAAACCCAGATTGTTTTCGTGTTCCGATGTTCCGAACGGCAAAACACCTCACGAACCGTCCCCCCCGCCCCTTCATGCCACTTCCCATGAAAAAAACGCTCACACACGCGCGCCGCCCGCAGGAATGATATTCATATTGAGAGGAAAGAATGGGAGTAGCCATGACATATGCAGAGCTTAGCGGCTCTCGTATGTCCATCCATCCTACTGGATGAGATCCATGATCCTGTAGGTCTGGAGCTTTTGCAACTTGATGTACAGGGTTACGAAGGTTTAACAAAACCGTGTTAGGGAAGGATGGCGGAGTTGATACACAGAGCTTCAAAGTATACCTCGAAGGTTCTGATGCCCTGGACAAAGATTGGATAGTGCGGGAAATGATATCACTGCTGGCCATCTTGAAATTTGCCACACGCACGTCACTCGAAGTTTTGCGCGTTTCGATGCCGTTAAGAAAGATGGAGAGATACAAATGTATAGGTGGCTTCTTGCAAGATTCACAACAGTACAAGCGCAGTCTTGTACCAAAGGTGCTTGCCACTTGCCACGCAAACTTGGAAGGTTCAGCAGTCACGTTTTGAGAGAAACTGAAGTCGAACTAGATCTCGGAATCGAGATTGCGGTAACTATAAGATGTAAGATACAGAAACCTTCGTAGTCGTTATTGACGAGCTCAGAAGAAGATGATGAAAGGGGAATAGAAGTAGAAGTGCACAGTTCTGTAGTTTCTGGTGATGCGTCTCCGTTGACTCATCGGTGAAGGGTGCCATCTTAATACAGTCCGTCAGAGTTTCTAGTGAACAATCTTCTCGTCGTCTTATCCATGCTGAAGCTCTACTGATTATCAGCCAAGCTCGGGACGCTCTGAGACGCAATCAAGTAATAGATGTATTACCAACGATCTTCGAACTACCTAATGAAACCTATACGCTCAGCCCAATTCACGCCAATAGTGTTCTATTTCTTCTTCTTCACCTGTGGAACCTTTTCTTGCTCTCCAAACGGTAGTTGTGAATTCATAGGCGAGTAACCGGCTTTGGTTAGTTCGTCTTTGAGCTGTTCCCTTGAAACTATTCACCCATCCGGCTTCCTTTTATCCGACGAGAGTTTCGGGAAGTCAGGTTCATGTTGTTCACTGCGATGCGTTCTCGAGTCTCCGAACTATGGGAGGAAGAGTCGTGATCATGATGACATCATTGATGTGCTGCTCTCCCAAAACGTTTCGTGACTGGTACGACGTTAGCGTTGTACTGTGTGCACATCATGATGATGTGTACGATACTGTGCAGTAGGCCCTTATGCGCGCGTAGTGAAGTTGTGTGAAATGAACGCGATCTAATGTTGCACAATGATCTGTGTTTGGAAACAACGAATTGCAATACGAACAATTGCACTTCAAACCCCTCTCACTGCCCAGGCTGTGCAGATTCAAACTTCGACGTTTTCCGTCACGTCGCTCGTCAGTCTTTCGGTTTCTCTCCATATTCCGTTGCTCATTTCACCTCCGTCCCCATCTCTGAGTGGGACGGCCTTTCCATAGTCTTGAGTGCCAACTTCACCTTGCCCTCGACCAAGTCATCCACGACGCACTGGTCCTTCAAGCCTTTAGACTGTTTTCACCCCCAAACAAAGTGTGCCTAAGCGAAGGCAGGAATACTGATATCAGGATGAACGTACCCATATCGCAGTTTCCGTTGAATGTGCTTCAGCATATTTTTAAGATCGGTGTGGAACAGGTGTGGTGTTTATCTGCAGAATACATCAGTCAGAACCCCCCGGTCATAATCGTTGATGACGAACCGTTTGGTTACCTCTTCAGATCGGACAAGGATCGCTTCGAGTATCATCCTAATGTCTTAACACTAATGCACTGCGCTGCAGTTTGTAAAACCTGGGCAGATGCCGTAATTGACAGGGACTTTTGGGACTCCCTCAAGCTCGGCATGGACATATTTGACCTTACGGAGCCTTGGAAGCTCGGAGGAAGATGGAACGAACTGTTTAGAGATATGCCAGTTCACGTTCTGTGTTCAAAGGACCAGGCGGTGACAAATATTGGAAAGATATCAACATCTGTGCAGAGAGGGCGATGCAACTTCACTATATATTTTCCGGAGAAGGCCTTCTCTGGAAATGATTTGCCTGAAGCATGGTATCATCTGCATAGTCTGCTACGTTATGATTGTGAACATCTTAAGATTGTATCGACTTCGGCCCATTCTTCATCCGGCCCATTCGGTGATAGAAGGATTGGGTTGTACAGTGTCATGACCTTAACATGGCCACGATTATTGTCTCTAGATGTCGACAACGCTAATGATGAAATACGGAACTTCAGAATGATTCGGCGGCTTTCTCGTTATGTGACATTACCTGAAGACGTTGTGAAGGCGCGTGCCCCTTTTCCTGCTCTCAAAAAGCTTTGTCTCTCTGGCAAACTAGGCTTTGATATACACAAATTCGTACCACTTGTTGCTCCACGGCTCGAGCATCTCTGGGTGAATATTACTGAATTGGAACCATATTCCGTAGTGGAAGGTAGCCCTACGCAAATGCATAAGAAGCGTCTTCTGCATGAAAAGTTCCTTGAAGAAGACAAGGCTTACAGAACGTTCGTCACCACGTTTTGCATGCACGCATTCAAATGGCCAGGGCCGAAGACCATGAATGAACACAAGAAAGAGTGGATCTCCAGGTCATCTGATATCTTTATTCAGACCAATGTGTTGATCTTTGAGAAACGAGAAGGGAAGCGATGTTCACTGCAACTAAGCGTTAAAGAGTTTTTTGAGGTAGAAAACCTCAGAAAACTCCACATTCCAGAGGCAGAATAGCATATGAAGACGGTATCTCTATAAGGATAACAAGAGTGATGACAGCCTCTGCTAGATAAATTTGAAACAAGGCGTCAAAGAATCGGACAGTGAGAGCACTTTGCTTTAATCAGCCGATCGACTTGGTTTGACGGAGACGCTTTATACGCTGTGGAGTGACAAAGGTCCGGCATACATTATGATGCAATCAGTGCTCTCTTGATCATTTGAGCATCTTGTTTCTAGCGGTGTTGACGAAGTGTGGAACAGGAAACAATCTTCACGTGATCGCCAGGGCGCTCGGCTGTTGTCAAACTCTGCACTGCTTGTAAAAAACCGCCGGTTTAGCGCAGAACATCGTTGAATCAACTTTCTGAAGACGTGGTCGAGGTCAGATCCGCCCATTGTGTCACACCTCCGGCCCAGCTCCGGGACGTGACTTTGGCAGCGATTTTTTGGGGATTGGACAATAAACTCCGTGCGATGCCCTGGTGTGGAAATGCCCTTACACAAAAAGTCGATCCGAAACCCGTCTTTGACACCACTGAAGAGCGCGCTCAGCGCATTGGTGAAACAGCGGGTTGGCAAAAAGCGCCTCAGTCTCAAACGGCTTGCCGAAGGACGTCTCGCAGATAAAGGTATACTGCATCTTCCGCGATCTGATCTGCCAGTTGAGAGAGGCCTATTTTTCCTCGGAAACGTTCGTTTCGCATATACTGATTGTTTGAAAGGAGATCCTCCGAGTGTGCAGCGTAAAGCAGCAGAAGCTTTGCTTAGAAGACTGCCGAAAGGGATGTTGATGTCTGGTGTGGTGGATCAGTTGGTGAGCCCCCGCGTGCGCGCCCTGCTCGTGTAGCCGCCGAGTGGGACGAAGGGTGGTACTGTGGGACGGTGAATTATGTCACTGATGGCGTTCATCAAGAAGAGAGTGTCCGCCAGCACCTCGCGAGAAGAAACAGGCGCCCGTCTTGCTGGGTTCATTACGACGACGAATTTTAGATGGCCTATGAATACGATGAATCCACAGGCGTTGGAGTCGATACCGATGGTCACGGTCTTCGCATAAAGTTTTTGACGTTCGACACTGTAGGAGCAGGAGCATACGAGATATGGAGGGTTGGCAGTGCCGATACGCATAAGGGAGTCATCCCCGCCGGCGTTAACGTCTGTTCGTACACGGCCGAGGTTTTGGCTATGACAGGGGCGGTTTCTTCGCTAAGCGAGGTAGAAGGACAGGTAATACGAATCTTCACAGACAGTCGCGCGCTGGTGGACATGCTGCGAGGCAACTTGCAGCGCCAGCCAGCGCACGCTTAGCGTCTTGCGTCTTTAGTCGAGGCGTTGAGTCGCAGGTGTGAAGTGCATATCGTCTGGGTGCCAAGTCATTGCGGAATTGAGCAAAACGAGCGCGTCGACAAACTTGCTAAATCTTGTCTTCTGCTTTCTGTAGAGGACCAAACCAAGGTCCCCGTCGATATGCTTGATGTTCGGGCAGCATTGAAAGTGAAACAAAGAAGCAAGCCGTTTCTTCAGGGCCGCGTGGTAGCTGAAAACGAGGAGCAAATGATGAGAAAAGGCGAAGTGACGTTTGCACTGTACTGCACTGGCCATGTCCCGTCGCTGCATCCGGTAGCGTCGTTTGTGGGAAAAAAAAGTGCTGCGTTGCGCGTGCGGAACGAATGCTAAGAAGGATGCCGATCATGTCGTTTTCCGATGCCGCTCTACACATGCCTCGCGTCGAGACCTGCTGGGGCTTTGCCGCTCCCCGCTAAGATATATGTGTCTGCATTGATTCGACAATTTCCACAAAAGTTCTTGGCCTTAAAAGGTTTTACTGCAGTCTAGTAATTGAAGATTGTTGTCCACAATTAAGAAGAGCGTTTGCCAATCCCACGCGCGAGTTGGAAGTCAACAGTTCTGTAATGAACGCCAGGGCTTCATGGCGACCATCATGATTGCATTCTCAGCGATAAGCGTCGGTAGCATAACGCTTTGCGGTCGAATACACCTTGCAACAGAAAGCACCTACGGTGAGCTCTACGTTTGTTAAACACCTAGTACTTCGTTGTTGCCGCCCAGTACGTGAAGCGTAGCGATTGTGTAGTAGTTAGTGGCTGCGACATAAGAAGTGTTATTAGGTTGTTGGGGTCCTTAGCAAGCCCCAGTGTAGCGTCTAATGGGACGTTCGCATCCACAAAGAGAGAGAGAGCGCATTGGCGCATGTAAAGGTACAAAGGTACGAAGGGAACGCAAAAGGGGAAGGTCGTTTGGGAGCATTGAATGTGCCTTTTGCAGTGTGCAAAGTTTGCACCGTCTGTGGTTGGTGCCGCAGCCGTAGCGAATCTATACTGTAGCTACATTGCTGTAACTTTAACCTTACTACGTGTATTTGCCCTTCATTCGGTGTAACTTCAACCGACCAATGACGAAACCCTCTGATCTTTGCTCTGCAACCTGCAACATCAAGCTATCCATGAAGTTACCTTTGTAGCTTCGTAGTGGCTTGCAGAACGTAACGTTAGGGCCAACTGGACGCCAAGCTTATGGTCAGTTCGAATGGTAACCCTCTTAACCATTAAACCGTTACAACATTGGATTAATGAGATTCGTACCAGATGGAGAATCTAATTTGGGCCTTTCTTAACTAGGCGTGTATTCGAGTCTCGCGCGTTTCCCAACATGGTTGAGCTTCTTAACATTAAATGGCATTTCGGAGTCGAAGGAGTAAGACACTTAACGTTGGCTTACCACGTAGCCCAACGTAGAAGGCCCAAAGTGGCTCAGTTAACCGACGAATATCTCACTCAGCCACTCAGTTTTCAACTACACGCAACAAGCAACGATGTAGAACTATTGACTGGTTGCCTCTATGAGTTTCCGTCGACATATCAGTACGACCAACACTGGTCACAGCGTCGGCTACAGACGTAGGAAGTGAGCATTTCTCTTCCCTCCCTACAACAAACCAAAACAAGCCATCCAGCAACGTACGCCATCTTGAACACGAATCTGCCCATGTCCGTATGCGCTCATCCTTTTGTTTTGCGGCGATTGGTTTTTCATGACGCAGGTTTTGATTGTTATTGCCGTTGTATACGGTGCAATTCTCAACCTTCTTGCGCAACCATGGTCTTCGACTGAGTCTATGCTCGAGCGTCGACGAAACGATGTGGTGGCTATCATTCTCTGGCTCGGCCTTCTTGGTCTAGCAGCAGAAACAACTCGCTCTGGAATTAAGGCTGTGGACACAGAAAGCGCACTCGATTTACAAGATTGGACAGCTCTCATTCTTCCTTTTGCCCTCGCAGCTCCATATCTTTTGGAACTCATTGCCACGCTTGTTCGCCAGATTGAAATGTGGCGTTGGATGCGTAATGCCACTATTCACGCTCTCCCCATTGCATGGCTTTATCGAACCATGACCGTTGGAGAACTTGATCATGATGGCTTATGGTTTTGTCGTCGCTGTTGGGCTCCGTGGAACATATCTGTGTATGACCTCAACATCTTTTCCAGGGATTGCAGCTTCTGGTCTTGCACCAGTCGCGATGCGTCCTTGTATCGTCTCTGTCACAGATGGCTGCTTGTTCTTTTCTCTTCAGTGAATTACATGCGCAAACGCACAGTAGTTAACTTTAATCGAGGCCAATACTTTCGAGCATTTCAGACTTTTATCGCATTTGTGTTCACATCCTTCCTCACTTTCTTCACTGGCAGTCTATTTCTTTTTTCGTTGTTCGAGGTACTTTTGCTGTTGGCCTTTGATTATCTCTGGTGGTTGAACTGTCGAGCGAAAGGAATCATTATAGCTCGTTATCGGACAGTTTATTTTGGGCGTCAAGAGATGCAACGTATCTTTGAGCACAGCATTGAAATCAAGACATCCCTGCATGTCTATGAAGGCCTTAGTCTCGATATCGTGCACAATAGGATCATGGGAGCCGTTATCACCACAACAGCAGTACTAGAGAACTCATTCCGCAGTGCCTACCTCTCGGTGCCAGTGTACGAGTTCTGCATTTCCAATCGAAAGGCATTGAGAGAAAGATACGGATACGTAGGATGTAATCTAGATCGCCTCATCAAACAGGTTCGATTGTTACTGGAAATGAGGCACACACCAGGCCTTCTCTCTATCACATCTTCGTCAGGCACTATAGAAGCGTCTCTTCATAACAACATTGAATCCATTCTCAGCGTTGCCATTTTCTTCAAATCGATAGTGCTGTACAACATTGTTTCACGTATAGCAGAAATTGAATCAATAATCGAGAAACGCTTAACATCAGATTCCGACCTTTCTGGGGAGGCCATAACTCGCGAACGTGTTGTTTACATAGACGCTCGGAACGCTATGTTTTGGATCCTATGGATCCTCGTCACAATTGATTGGCAAGATCCTCAGGCTTTTTGGTCTGCGAAACGCTCAGACAAAATAGAAGTGGATCAAATTGAGAGGCTGTACGATGAATTTCCTGATAACAAAACAGATGTTCTGTACGTCATTGCAACCTTTCTAAGCAGATGCAGATATTGTGACCGTTATGGGTTCCAAGATGAGACTAGTTTCTACCCAGAGGTGCGGTCCTTGGGAGTTATACATGGAAAGGACATTATTGAGCAAGAATTTGAGGTTTTGTCGAAAGCACTCCAACGACATCGGTCATTAACCTTACTTGATTGGGTCGCGCGCGAGTACAATATTTCTTGGAGTGACAGAGGCAGAGGCGGAGGTCTGTTGCATTGCTCTTGGGAGGATAATACGGGCGCAAAAGTCGAGGCGGAATGCGAACTTGTCCTCGTATGAGCTCACTGGTCCCCTTTTCCGCTCTCGGTTTGACTAGCGATCATCACGCCAATGATTGGGATTGGGATGCCAGCATGATGCTGGCATCCGATTCCACTATCATCATCATGATGGGATCGCAACAACTTCGCTCGTCATTGGCAGTGGTTTTGAGTTCGCACGCCGGCCATTTTTCATCACAATTTAGACAGACCGTGCAAAACGGTAAGGCCTGCAAGGGTAGCCTTCTACCCAGGCAATATTTGCGCATCATGCCCCGTGATACCCTTGGTGCAAAGGGACTTCATGCGTTATGTTACCAACAGTAATATTGGGTGAATGCTTTGAGCCTTTCTCTACTTGAAGCGGCCGTCTGCACTTTAGGAAGAAACAACAGGTGCACTGTGCAACAGATCTTCATAGAAACCGGGTAAAGGCTTGCAAGATCCTTCTTCGTACTCTAGGTATTCCAGGGGCATTTCTTTGCTCTGTGCCCGCTCTTGGGGGTATGCGGTCATGGGAAGGGCATCAGCTGTTGTGGAAAGAAGGCGTCCAGACGTACAAACCAAAAACGCGCAAAATCGCTCGTCGCTACTGTTCAAGGAACGAGCCGTGTTCATCGATGCCTTTTTAACGTCATACGCATCGTTACCAGATAATTTGCTTGGACTACCACCAGGCAAGACACTTCGCACATATTTGGAGGAAGCATTTGAAGAAGAAGTGGCGGAATTTCGCAAAGCGGCAGTATTTTCTGACAAAAACGCCACTCACGTTCGTTTCTACACGGCGTACGCAACGCATGAGAAAGACCAAGTCGCTGGGTACTTAAGTGTGGATGTGACTGACGACGGGTCCAAATTATACCTGAGACAACTTGCTGTTTCTCCTCTCTTTCAAAGAATGGGTGTCGCGAAGAAGTTGGTTTGGTTTGCAATCGAAGACGTAGGAAATGTGTGCAACGTGAGTGTTTCTTGTCGAAAGACAAATGTGGAGGCTATTGCATTTTACGAGTCGCAGGGATTTTGTACTGACGCTTCGTGTCACAGTTCCTTGAGCGCAGAACTGTACGTGGGGTTTGTGAAAAACCTTTGAATAGGTGAGGTTCGGCAAAATCATGAGTTCCAAAATGCAGCTTTTCTCACATGATACCAGGTATGTTGTGCCATCTGCGAGGGGCTTAATGTTCGAGTTCAAGTAGCAGTCTATTTCCCCAGGTGCACTTGTTCAGTCACAGCTCAATGGCTGACGAAGGGATATTTCCGCTGGTGGAGAAAAGCAGAGCATCCACAGCACACAGGCTGGACTATTGGGGATGGTGTTCCAAAGCTCACACGATGAGCTCCATGCGTGGTGTTGCCCACAGTTTTGGTTCTTTCTCGATACATGGGTGCCTAGGTTCCTAAGCACGCGTTGAGTTCGCTCTTGAAACACATCTCAGTCTGTTGGTGTTCTTCGGTCAAATGGTGCGTGTTGGTGTCACATGCAATAAAGAAAAACAGATATGCAGAGAAAGCCATGGATAGGTGTGTTGACTTGTCAAGACAAACCGGACAAGCATAGTTGCTTGTCACTGTCACTGTCTCTTTTCCAAGAGGGCATGAAAATGGACTTCTTTTCATCAAAGTTTGCCATCAAGAGTCCCTCACTAATACCGCTTGGCTATCTTTGTAGTCATTTTAACAATTGGCTCCGGTGGCGCGCAAAGCCAGTTGGACGGGCGCGCGCACTCCAGGTGTCTGCTCTGCGCTGTATACACGAAACCAAGTGGTACGGCAAACCACAGGTGTGATAGCCCAAACCAAGCAGCACTCAGCACTTAGCCTGTTCGAAGTGTGAACTTCAAACAACTGCGTAGTCCAGCTGCGGATATGATGAACGTGGACTCTGGGCCAGAGCCTGCACAGATGACTTCATGTGGCGCACTACAAACATTCTACAGTCGCAGGTGCCTACCATTGACGATTCCCATAATTTGATCATCAGGTGACCACCGCAGTGCACTCGACAGCAACCCTTCATGCGCTTCTGTCTTCATCACGTTTCTCCGCTCTTTTCCAGCATTTTAAGCCGAGATCTTACCCCCTCCCAATATCGCTATGCGCCCATCGTGTGAACACTCATCCCTTTTGATCCACTCGTCAACAAACCAGCCCTCTACATTGCCAGTATCAATGTCCCATGCATCAACTCTTCCATCTCTGCGTCCGACCGCCATGGTCTGCCCACTCCCTGACAATCCAATACAAGCCACTTCTGCTTCACATTCCGGTGACCCATTGTTGCCCATTTCTGTTCCCTCAATCCTCCAAACTTCTATGTTTTTGTTGTCTGAGGCGAACGCCAACCTGCTTTCGTTGTCACGGAAGGCCATACGTCTGGTATTTTTGTTACCTGTGTTATTAACTGTATCGCTGTTGTCGTTCTTAGAAAAGGCCATGCAATCTTTTGCTCCGATACGGCAAGTGTGTGCCGTATCGTTGCAGATCAATATCTGTTTTCTTTCAATGCTGCACACCTTCACACTGTTCTTCCTCATGGGTAAGGCCAGTTTTTTTCCCGTCTTTGCTAAGCATGCTCTCAAAACACTCCCCTTAACAATGGACATCCCAAATGAACGTTCCCCGGCCAGCATCATGTTCGTCACACCTACGAATTTCGCACTTGTAGAGACCCAAACCACAATATTTTTGACTCCCCTTCATTGCCCACTGATGCAAACCAACGAAGGCAACAACGTGAGCGACAGAAGCAATTCTTCTGAATCATATGGCAATGAAACCCAGCACCTTTACGTGTTTTAAATTGCGTGCCATCAACAACTGATAGCCAGTACAATGCATCGCCACGAATGAACGACAGAACCTTCTCAACATAATGCGGGACTTTCATAATACAAGGGTAGCCATCTTATATTTGAGATGAACTACATCGGACTGGCAACATGAGGCACCCGATAGCAACCCCAGCTTGACGCACGCGGCGGCGTCCTCTTCTGGCAGAGCGCGCATAGAAAACCCCAATCAGAGCAGTTATTGTCGGTGGTACTGAAAGAGTTGGTGCATGAGCGTGGCGGTTCGCCGTGCTACTGCGTGTCCGGCGTCGTCTTCTGGCATCCCGGCTAGCTGGCGCTGACAGTGCTTGGCAAGACCGTGCAATAGTGGCGCCGCAGCGAACGCCGCCGGCGCGCCCCGCCGATAGGAACGCTACAGCCACACTTCGGCGTCGTGGAAGTGGAACGCGTCATGACGGCGCTGTAGTGCGTTGACGGTCGGTGAAGAAACGCCCGCGTTTGTAAACACCTAAGAGATCTTATACTTCCTTGTCGATGTCCACTGGGCAGTGTGTGTGGCACAACTATTCATCTGTAGTTAGTGGCTGCGGTTTGGCGGTGTTGTAGGTGTCGGAGTCTTCAGCCAACCCCTACGTACGAGCGAATTACCAAGGGTAGCGTACGTAAAGTTATTCATAAAAGAGAGAGAGAGACGATCGGCGGTTTGTGGGCGAGAATCTCGCCGAGAGATCGCAGAACCAAACCAACTCTGTGAACCAAAGACATCGGATTGGTTCACAGATTTGGGTTGGTTTAAAATTTAGTGTACGTCGTAAATCCAAACAAAAAAAATTGCCGGTGCGCGTTTATTTGAACTGAAGCCTTTTGGTAGTTCTACCGGTGCGAAAGTGCGACCCCCCCCCCTTCTGCCGCAAATATAAACATTTACCTTCGTAGATCGATTTGTTCTTCACTTGCATTTGCTTTACTCGAAAACGCTCTCCGACATCTGCTCACGTACATCACGTCGTTGCATATGCGGCATGATGTTGCATGTGCAACAACAAACCGGCCCACATCAGCACGACCGATTTGTCAGATCCACGCCAGACATTATGATGGACCAAAACTTGAACGACGATCTCCATGCGCGGCGTAGCCTACTGTTTGGTTCCTTTCCAGTACCGATCGAATATTGCACGGGAACAGATCACAACTGAGCGACCTGTGAATCTTAAAAAGGTGCAGTTCGCAGCGGTGAACGACTGCAAAGGCGTCTGCGTTTGCATTGTAGTCGTAATCATCTCTCGGAAGGAGGCGGAAGTATGCGAAGTTTTCGAGGGTGGCGAGGTGGGAGTGCTGCGCGTCGTGAAGTTGGTGGCCCCGGAGATATGGAACGGTGCGCGGAAGCGGTTCGGGTGCGTTTTGGTGCTGCCATCGCCACACACTGAACTGCGGAGCGTGGCCTTCTTCTTCCATGACCATTTGCCACTCAATGAGCACGTTTTCACGCGCGTCGAAAGAAAGAGCGCGTGTCCCACGCTGGACGTCCAAAAAGCCGCGCAAAAAACCGCTGCTGTCGAACACTCGCACCTCATTCTCGTGGTAAGATGCCACAACACCATTGTGCGAGCACGCAAGGCCTTTGCAAAAACTGCCAACCTTCTCCAGTAGAATCTCAAAACAAAGTTGTGGTGGGGTGGCGCTTATGTGCCACAACAACAGTTTGCGCACCCTGGGTCTTTCGAACGAGAGAGTGTGAACATCGTGACGAAGATCGAAGGCCACCACCACCCGCGCACCATCGCCGCTCAGCGCACACATTGACGCTAAATTTGGCTCCATCAATGTCTCCATCCACACATCATACCAGGAGCCCTGACGTGGTTCAGATGGCGAAGGAAGCAGCTCGATGAACTCTCTCCTCTGCGTGTCCCACAGCTGCACTCCTCTCTCGCACGCCAAAGCAAGCAGCGGGCGTTCATATGCCCACGCCAAGTGTTTCACGAGTCCCAGCGCGCCTTTGTCCCACAGTACCTCACCAGGTTGGAGCCGCTTGCCGTGCGAGTCCCACAGCCAAACGTGCTCACCGTTCTCACAACAAGTCGCCACCACACTACCGTCGCCACTCCATCGCGCATACAGCCATTCTGGCTTTTCGTCTCCGCCCACACTGCTCAACTCTAGTTCCAAACTGTCACTCAGCTGTGCCCAATTCATTGCCCCAACTCGCACAACACGTATCTCATCAGCAGAGCCGGCCACAATCAGTGTTCCATCTGCCGACCAATTCATTGAATGAAATATGCCAAACGGTCTGACAGAGAATGCGGACTCGATCTTATGTGGCGCGTCACACACATTCCACAGTTGCATTTCGAAATTATAGAGCAAGCCCACCATTTGATCGTCAGGAGACCACCGCAGCTCGTGCAAGCCAAATCCCAATGGCTTAAACAGTTGCAACCTCATCTGCTCGTTTCGCCGCCCTTTTTCAACATTCCAAACTGAGATGCTTCCCCCTTTCATGCCTTCCTTCGAGAATGTCGCTATGCGCCCATAGCGTGAAAACGCAACCGATTGGATCAACTCGTCAACAAACCAGCCATCTACATTACCAGTGTCAATGTCCCATACATCAACTCGCCCATCTCTGCGTCCTGCCGCCACAGTCCGTCCATTACCCGACAATCCAACACACACTACCTCTTCTTCATGTTTCAGTGACTCTATCTTACTCATTTCCGTACCCCCAATCTTCCAAACTTCTACGTTGTTGTCGCCTGAGACGAACGTCAACCTGCTTCCGTCCTCACAAAAGGCCATGCATCTTCTTCTTCCGTTATGCGCCGCATCAGTGCAGCCCAGTACCCGTTTGCTCTCAATATCACACACCTTTATTCTACCGTTCTTCATGAATAACGCCAGTTTTTCCCCGTTTTCGCTTAGCACACCCTTCAATGTTTCTCCTTCACAGTCTACACTCCAAATCTTCATCCCTTCGCCAGCTTCATGTTGCTCAAGCCTGCGAATTTCGCATGTGCACCGATCTGTGCTAGTAGCACTTGCAACAATTACCGAACCATCTTGCCCGAAGCATGAGTCCAATATCCAACCTTTCAAATACCACTTCTGCTTTACCGCCCCTCCTGCCTGCAAAAGGCTTACTCCTTCACACTGGACCCATGGCTTTTCCGCATGCTTCGTAATCTTTTCCAGGTAATTACCTATGTCCACTACTTCCTTGCTCCCTATCAATCTTCCATACAGTTGGTACCATGCTTCTTTGTCGTTGCGCGATATGTGTGCACTGGATAGTGCAACTGCTTCCTTAACGAGTTCCAACGCTTTCTTTCCACTTGACAGCTTTCTTCTGCGTTTCTCCTCCACTTCAGTATTCATCTTTTCTACCATTCTGACTGCCTCAATTACCAGTGTATAGTCGTCAAGCACCTGCCTGATGCCTCCAGTTCGAATCTGTTTCACAGTCCATCTTGGATCTAATAGAAGTGCACATGCCTCCTCTAACAGATTTGCCTCAACCATATGCCGAAACACGTTTCCGTACATGTATTCAACCCCTTGCTTATCAACTCTCCACACTGAAGAGTCCCACCAAGCCCGGTACCACCCATTACATTTTTCGTCGGCGTTATTTGACACACTGGCACATGACTCAAGCAATTCTCGATGATGTGCACCAACCGCTCCCTCTCCATTTCTCTCAACTACCATTTCCCCGCACAAATCAATAATCTTGTCATGAACTTCAACAAACCTTCCTTTCCCCTTTACCCTAATTATGTTCACCATTGACATCTCTTCCAACGCATTTATAGTTCGCCTCGTGTCATTCTCCCGCAACTTCCATAGCTTGCTCAACATCGATTCCGGTATAGCCTTCTGTTTCGGAATCACGCACAGAGCTCGGAATTTTTCTGCCACTGAATTTGATAAGTCCTCTGAGAAACCAAGCTTCTCCATGTTGGCTTGCGCGCGTTCCAACCCGCTTTGTACAATTGTTCGAAGATTCCCCTCATACTCAGGAGTCCTCCCATCGGTAAGCGTAGTATTATTGGAAACACTCGCGGCCCATTCCTGAAGCACCATTGCAGGCTCACCCGCTTCCCCCCAGGTCTTCAGTTCATCCTTCAAAATCGCGCTTGCAATCGATTGACACAAGACCCATCCCCCGCATTCCTGAACACCCTTCTCGAACCACTGTAAAGAATCTTGGTGCTGTTCCTTCCACTCTTCCACTTGTTTCTTTTCGTCGTCCTCCAAACGTGATAGCACAATATTTTGCGACAGCTCACTCATTGGACTCAAGAACCCAAACGCCACCTTTTCTTCACACATTCCAATGACTTCCCTCTCGCTTGCACGGCATGAAATCACCATTGAGCATCGTGACCCTTCCTGCAGTACTTTTCTTCGAAACATTTCCACCACATGTTTCCAAGAATTCCATACATCATCTATCACCACCAAAAACCTTCCCTCCCGAAACATCGTCCCAAATTGACGAATTGCAATGTCTAGGTTGCTTTCTGTGCTAAGCTGCTTTTCGATATTTGGCGATCCAAAGTCAAAAGCACATGTTCTCATTTGCGATATAATGCCTGCTTCTTGTACTGCTTCACCGAACGAAAACACATGGATGCCATCAATGAATTGCTTCTGAACACTTTCGTCTTGGCACAACCACTTCAATGCTGCCGTTTTACCCATTCCGCCAGGTCCATAAGCACACACGAGACGATAATTTCTATCCGAAAGCAGCAGTTGTTGCAGTCGGCGTTCTCGAATCATTTCGCCTTCATCATTACCTTCTTGTAAACAATATCGATACGATTTCATTGGTGTGCTCAGTTGATTGCCATAGATCCTGTTAACATGCTTGCTTGATTGGGATTGGTGGTTTGGTTGGATACCATTCCACGTGGTAGTGAGTGTAAACAGAGCTTCTACACCCGAAATCATGTCCTTCGCGTGCTCGATGTGTTCCGTATCTCGCACCACATGTATATTCCGTGCCGCCGACGTGGTGCTACCCGTTGGATTTCGGCCTCTTACTTTGTGCAGAATGCTTTTTGCGTTGGCGAGAGTGTCAAGCCAGGACTTGGAGGCTTCCTGCAATCCTTTTTCTTTCAGGCTTTGAGCACAACTCTCGATGCTTCTTTGCAATGTGTCATGGTAGTGGAGGACACAGTCGACGTCATCCGGGATACGTTTGGCATCACGAATTCGATGACCGAACTCGTAACACTCTTTCACAACCTTGAATCCAAGATTGGCCCCTCCAAATGCTTTTGAGGCCATCATGAAAGTCCTGAACAATTTCGGTATGTGACGGCGGTTTGTATGAGAAATATACGTGTAGTAGTGTAGGTCCGTAAGCAGAACACACGAGGAACGTAAAAGCGAACGCCGAGGCGTAATGCCGCTGTTGTTGCCGTTTGAAGAGCGGACGTCTCCCACAAACCAAACCGACGCAATCGTGCACGCACTGGAATGTATATCAAGGTGAGACGAAGAGTCGCTCAAACCCTGAAGGAACTGTACCTGCAAATAAGTTATTCAATGGCTAAAGCTCTGACCGGCGGTGCCTAACGATAAACGCAAAACGCAGAACGCGGATGATGTGATAATTGGCGGAGATTCGAAGCGAGACAGCGGTGCGAAAAATCTCAGAGAGGGCGCGACGAAGAGAACGACATGAGGTCCTTACTAGAGAATACTTCGCTCATGTTCCAGGTGACTTTCGAGAGCGAGAATAGAATTTCGAGCTGTTGTGGCAGGGAAGTGTTGGAATGGGTCCGCAGTTCAGCTGTTTTTGTACTGTACTTGGAGACCCATTGAGAAGGCGGCAACACAGGGTCAAGCTCTATCAAGTTTGTAAAGTGTTCCGAGTTCCAGAGAACCGGTTTAGATCCCCCTTTTCATGTTACACGTGAGCAACATGCGTTTCTAACTTGCCTTGAGCGATTGTTCATACCGCATATCTATTTACAAGGTTGTGGCTTTCGGAATGCCAGAAATTTTGTGCAAGTAGCGCGAAAGTTACGGCTTTGCTCCAGGTCGTGTCATTTGTAGTGGTGGGAAAACTGCAATTTTTCGAATGAAGCCAATTTGTGCACACGTACAAATATACTTTTTCGCTCTTCACACGCTTTCATGTTTTGTAAAGACGGGGCAAGCATGTTGCATGTCATGCTTCTCTACCCCGACACTCGAAGCCTCCATGCCTTGAGATCGACTGGGATGCAAAACTTTTATGTCAAAGAAGGCATTTGGAAGCAAGAGAAGTTCCATAGAAAAAGCTTCTGTAGAACATAAACGGATCAGGCGATAACGACGCCGAATCAAAATATTTTCTCATAACGGAATGAAAAACATCACCTTTCGGAGCTCTTGTTTTGATACTGAGACACGCTATGGTCTTTATCATTCTAAGCAGGGGTGGGACGCAATTTTTTGGATTGCCATTAATCGCAATCTCTCGGATTGCAATCAGGAATTGCTTTCGTTCAAGAAAATTTAAATTCGATGGGGGCCCTTGTGTGCCATCCTTCTATCAAAATTGTACATCACAACACCCATCACACATTGTGATGGGTAAAGTCGGTATTGTGATATGCATCAGCTCATACGGGAACTGAAGCAGACTTAAAATGGTTTTGGTTTAATCTAGATTAGAATTTGCATTTCAAGACAAAGTGAGGGTTTCCGGATCTGTTAGAGGCCAAAAGCCTCGCTTGCACAGTCTTTAGAGACATAGTTCTTGAGCAGTTATTTTATTTCAGGCTCAGCAGTGTTGTAATGAGCCACTACAGCACAGACTACGACCGGACGATCCCGTAGGTGTGTTGAGATAGGCTAGATATGAATGGGTAGCTCATCACGGCTCATAGCCGACTTGGGAATGAGCCGCGATAGAACTTACTGCACATTTGCGTCTGCTGACACCTATGTGCCAAAATTTGCATATGCAATTTTTGGTCGCTATATGGCCAGTCTTCGGTGGAATCCTCTCGGACCGGTACCGTCGTAATAACAGCTCTGCGCCAAGCAGGATGCTATGGGCGATTTACAATAACGAACAAAGGCTGCTACAAAGGCTGCTCTTCTGGGGATGCCCCCTTTCCCTGTTTTTGTTTTGCTGTGACCCCCTTGCGGCAGTACAGTCAACCACGACACTCGCCATCAAGCAGAGTAGCCGCTTAGCTCAGGCAAGTTTAGCTAGAGTTGAAGAAAATGATCTAGCTTCGATATTTTCAACTGGAATGTCAGTTGGTAGGATTGTGTAAGGTACAAATGCTCTTCTCCGCAAAATCACTCAGCTGCAAACTGCATTTAGTACAGTGCACGTTATAAACGGAGAAGCTCGTCTGGGAGCATAAACTGCGGAAGGGATATTTTTAGCGTCGGTATCAACTTTCCCTTCATTTGGTATGGCCGACAAGCGGGAACGCTGGTCAGACATTTATGAGATCCGTAACGGACTAACACGTACACGGTGATCTCCAAGCGCAGCATTTCCCACAGTTTGGTTCCTTTTCAATGCACGTGTGCTGTGAAAACCATGGATAAGCGTGTGTCATGGGAACGGCGCTTGCACTCGAAGCGTCTGCCTACAAACTGCGCACACGGATTTCCCCACCATTCATACTTATCTGTGCGCCAATCATACTCCACAGTCCCGCTGCCAACTGTTGCGTAATGTAGCAGTTGGCAGTGGGACGGTGACGAGTGATTGGCGCGCAGCGACTAGGGAAGCGCTGATTGCTCGTGCAGCTGACCCTTCGTCACATGAGAGCCACGACACAAGTTGGCAGTACGGAATAAGGGAGTGCGAGCGCGCAATGGGCGAAGCAGTGGCAGCGGCGACGTGCGGTACAAATCGAAGCGGCCGTGTCGGCGGAAGCGTTGGTGGCTCGCCGCGAAGCAACGAACATGAGCTCTCATCAAGATGCGGGCGTGAACCGGCGTGACGAAGATGGAAATACCGCGTTGCATCGCGCCGCGCGACGAGGACATATGGCGGAGGTAGAAGCGCTACTGTTGCGCGGCGCCGACGTTCACAGCAAAGGCGAAAATGGAAACACGCCGCTGCACTGCGCTGCGAAATGGAACAAACAGGCTGCGGTGCTCGCGCTGTGGCGCGCCGGCGCCGACCCGCTCGAGCAGAACAATGACGGCAAAACAGCGCTGTCGATGCTGCGGTCACGCAGCCATGCCGCCAAAGAGATGCGCGCCGCCCGCTTCCGACTTCCCGCTCCGCCCTCCACCGAAGCGTGGCAATCTAGTAATGAGTCTCCAATACTTGAACCGGTGATTGATCTGTCCACGCCCTCGCAACCCGCAATTGACATAAGTGACAGCCCTCTGCCGGCGCGCCAGCAGCAGTTTCCTCCGGTCTCGCAAACGCCCACTGAGCTGCAGCAGCTATGGCTGCACGCCAACAATTCCACGCTCACGCCGCAGCAGCTGCTTGCCGCGCTCAAATCCGAGAACATCATCTCTTTCTGCGATTTCGTGCTCGCGCACCACTTGCTGCTGCTCGCTGTGCGCCAGCGCGTCCTCACACGCTCGCAACTCGCTTCATTTGGCGGCAGCAGCCACTACCTCCTTGAGAACGTGTACCTGCCGGTCACCAAATTCTCTCCGAGCAACGAGCAAAAGCTTTGGCTGTCCAGTATGCTGTCGTACGCCGAGAGGAAAAGATTCATACGCGATGGAAACGCAGTGTTGGTCAAGATCGTCGCCGACCTGCGCTCAGAGATCCGTCAAACGCGCTTGGAGATGCAATCTGCCGTAGTCTCCGTTGCGCGTGAGATCAACACCCTCTACAATCGCGTCAGCGTGCTGCACAACTGGACAGAAACAGCCGCGGAAAGCTTCAAGCATCTGTGTGAAGGCCAGCACCAGATGCTGTTGGACATGAAGAACATGGCCGCCAGTCTGCAGCAGCTGCACGCCTTGCTCAAAAAGCAGCAGCGCAATCGCATCATCGCAGGTGCGCTTGGCTTCTGTCTCTCCATGATCCCGGTCTTTGGCGGTGCTCTTGCCGGTGCTTCTTCTGCTGCCATGGAGCTCGCCTTTGGCTTCGATCTGGAGGCCTTCAGCACATTGGGCACCATCGCAGTCGACAAGATTACCGCCGTGGACATCAGCAAATTTGAAACCGTTTCTGTGCTCACAAGCGACCAGTGCATCAGCAAACTTGACATAGTTGCTCGTAAACGCGTGGAGGCCGTTGTGGAGCAGACCGATTTTGAGACGCTTCCAAACCTACAGCAGATTCTTGCGGTAGTGGCGGAGGAGCTACAGGACTTTGACGATTTTGACCACCCGGCGAACGACGAAATGTTAGCCGAGTTACGTCAAAGATTCAGTTTCCTTTCATCTGGGTATCACTCAGGTGAACAAACGGTAGCTGCTCAGGTGGCGATACCGGAGCTGCAGCACATACTGCAGCAACATCTCAGTCAAGTTGGGACCGATGTGACTGTAGACGAGGACAACGTGGAAGACGTTGTCATAGAGCAAATAGACCACAGAACCGGTTTACTTGACGAGGATGCATTCATTAACTCATATCACGAGTTGCAGAAACTACACCCAACTCATAGACGCCAGCTGGAACCTTTAGAGCTAAGGGAAAGGTTTCAGGCGGCCACAAGGCTGAAGAAGCTGCTGAAAACAAAACTTGCGAAACCGATATTGCATGCATTGTTCAAATCTTCTGGCGGTGAGTCAAGTTCCTCGCAAGAAAATCTGTCATTCGTTCGGAAAAGGAATGATTGGAACAACGCAGAAGTGGATGAATTGCTGCAGAATCACGGCCCTGCTGAAAAAGTGATTGACGAAGATGGTTTTGTTCAGGTGGGAATGAAACTTTTGTTCGTGAATAGAATGGAAACCGTCAATGAAGCTACCCGAGAACCACAGCGAGGGTGAGGTCAAAAATTGGACAGTCTGAGACTGCTTCGGCTCGTGTGCGATGAAGACGCAAAGGAAAACTCTGAAAATTCCTCGAAGAGTTCTTCGCAGTCCCGCCGGGTTCCTCAGAGGATCAGAGCAGGAACGAAGGCAAACAGACAAGACAGACACACGGACGAAATCTGACATAACAGGGAGTCAACATTTGAGCGACACGAAGCACTTGGCACCTTGACGTACAAGTGAACATCCTTGTCTAGGACTAAGAAAGTTGTAACGCTAGTCTGCGGCAACGATACTGCAGCACTGCACTTTCAAAGCAGTACGCCAATTTTTTGTTCCAACTGTCGCGCTAGATGCTAGAGTCTATAGACTAGATCTTTCTTACTAATCATCTCCCACAAATAATGACCCTAGTTCAGCGAATAAGCTCGTAAACAAACAGCAAAGAAGGCATGCTATAGGGCTTTGGAGCAACCAAATGTTGATAATGTAGAGACGCAAGTAAAAGACGGTGTTTTATTGAGTAGAGTAGTGGCTCTAGCTCCCGTGGCTGGCGGGCACTGACTGCACTGGCGGGGTCGTCAGTGACGTACAACAGCGCCCATGTCCAGGGGGGCAGTTAGCAAGGCGCACACGCACCGAACGTCTCACAGAAGGCATTCAATGCAAGATGAGAGCACGACGGTAAATCAAAGATCTTCGTAGACTCTGAACATCAACAGCCGTCGCGACTCGCCCCACAGCACAAGAAGGGACCGAACAGAACCCCTCCAAATTTCCTCATATCTCCCACTGCCTCTGACACCTTATCGATCCACAGGTGGCGTACTGCAAGCCACTATTTCACAGAAGCGTGTAGAATACAGACTAGTCTAGACGTGAAGTACTATAGAAGACAGCTAGGATTGTAGAGCTCGATCCAGATTAATAACTACAGATACCAGGGAAGAGCTGCCTTCTCTCTCTTGAAGAGGCCAGCACCTTTCTGACCATCATCCAAACCTATTTTCATGTTACAGTCATCATTATTGATCTGCAGCAACCAAAACAAAGTACAGGTTGACTCCCACCGAAAAAGGGGAGAGGAGGGACGGTTCGGGCATCTCAAAGTGTGCACAATATTCAGCATTGCAAAGATGGAGCGTCATTGCATTACAGATGGGCACTTCGTACATGCGGCTGTGTATGTCACCGCACAGGTTGGATACAACAAGCATTAAACCACGTTCACCACTAGTTTTACCAAGAGCCTATAGTTAATGGGCTATAGAAAAACATGGCATATGTTAAAAGTGAAGCAATGCCACGGTTTTCTGCTTGAAGATACCAAAGTTCAAAAAAATCAGACGCGGCTCCTAGGCAACATTAGAGACATATGCTCCATACGATAGTTTCCATTGCAAAGTAGTTGAGAATTCAAAACAAGCTCAACGCATTTCTGAGCAGAATGGTCCTGACATCTGTTTCACTTTAGTTGATAGCTACAAGGCTTTCTATCGTTAGGGAATGGTGATCGTACACGTTCTTTTGTTTCTTTTCTGGACTGCCGTTCGACTCGTTTTCGGAATTTATGGCGGTCGGTGATTCGGTCATATCGCCCCTCTCTTGCTTTTGCGTTAGGATTTTGTTTGTTGTGACTTTGTGGCGGAACAAGCGCTTCTGTTGCTGCCAAGCGCAAGTGGGCAGTCCTTAAAACACAAGCTCAGGAAGTTAACATTACAGCCACTGCATGCATTCATGACAAGCTCGCAGAAATGCAACAGGGATGTTTATTACCATCCGTGCTTGATCTAATTCTACATTGCTGTACTAATATTACATCACTTTGCCCCTCATTTGGTATGGCTGCCCAATGAAAACGCTTGAGGGCTTCTGCATATGCAGCGACAACCGGCCCACATCAGGCCCTGATCAGCAGGGACGATCGATTCGTAAAATCCATTACATAATGAACTCGCACGATGTTCTCCATGTGCAACTTTGACCGCAGATGGTTCTTTTCCGATACAAGGGTTCCCAGGTTCCAAACACGAGTTGAAGTTGCTGATGAATTCACATCCCATTCCGTTCGTGTTCATCGGTGCGTGTTGGTTTCAGGTGTGAAAAACGTAGATATGCGAATTTGACTTGTACGACTACAATGCAAACGCGAAAGCCATTCGCGTTTGCATTGTAGTCGTACAAGGGTGAGTCTGAGTCCCAGAGTCTCTGTTCAAGGGTGGCGGGGAGTGAGTGTTGCGCGCCGCAAAGCGCACAGACATTGTCCCAGTTTTGCCGGAGATACGGTGCGGTGCGCTGAAGCTGTTTGGGAGCATTGTGCTGCTGCTCCTGCCAGCGCCACACACTGAACTGCGGCGCGTGACCGTCATCCGTGCTCATTCGCCACTCAATGAGCACGTTGTCGTCCGCGTCGAACGAAAGGGCGTGTGTCTCACGCCGGATAGGCAAGCAGGCGTGTAACGCACCATCGCAGTCGTACACTCGCACCTCATATCCGTCGTCAAATGCCACGAGACCGTGGAGCGAACACGCAATGCCATTGACGGAAGTTCCACTGAACTCCGACGAAATTTCGAGGAGTGGCGTTTGTTTTTGCGCGGCGCTGTAGTGCCATACCCACAGGTTGCGGACTCTCATTCTGTTGAAATATGTATAGGAGGCTACCACCACCCACGCGCCGTCGCAGCTCAGCGCACAAGCTTCAATATTCATCGCCCATTCAGATGGTAAATGAAGCATTGCAACACGCTTTCCCTTCTGCGTGTCCCACAACAGTACTCCTCGCTTGCAAGCCATTGCCAACATAGGCCGTTCGCTTGCCCACGCCATGTGCTCAACTCTTCCCAGCACGTCTTGGTCCCACTCTAGCCCGCCTTCGGCGAGACGCTTGCCGTGCGAGTCCCACAGCCACACGTGCTTACCATCCTCAGAACAAGTTGCCACCATGCTGCCGTCACCACTCCATCGCACATTGCACCATATCGGCTTTTCGGCTTGGCTTGCACTGCTCAGCTCAACTTCCAAACCGTCACACAGTTGGGTCCAACGCATTGATCCTACTCGCACAACACGTACCTCACCACCAGAGATAGCCACAACCTGTGTTTCGTCTGCGGACCAATTCCATGACTGACAGAAGCCAGTCTCTCTTCCAAAGCGCGCACACATGATCTCGTGTGGCGCATCACACAAATTCCACAGACGGAATTCCCCACCATTTACCATGCCCAACATTTGATCATCAGGAGACCACTTCAGCACAATCCGGTAATGTGCAAATATCATTGCATCCCTATTCACTTGTATCTTAATCTGTTCTTTTCTCTGCCCTGCTTCAACATTCCAAACCGAAATGCTTCCCCCTTCCGCGTTCTCCTTTGACAATGTCGCTATGCGCCCATCGCGTGAGCACGCCACAGTTGCGATCCATTTGTTAACAAACCAGCTCTCTACAGTGCCATTGTCAGTGTCCCATACATCAACTCGTCCATCTCTGCGTCCAACCGCCATGGTCCGCCCATTCCCTGACAATCCAATACACCCCACCGCTGCTTCACATTCCATTGACCCAATCTTGCTCATTTCCGTTCCCTCAATCTTCCAAACCTCTACATTTTTCTCATCCGAGGCGAACGCCAACCTGCTTCCATTCTCACAAAAAGCCAGGCATCTTGTATTTCCGTTGCGTCCCGTACCATGGCAGCTCACTACTCGTTGGCTTTCAATATCGAACAACTTTGTACTGCCGTTCTTCATGAGTAATGCAAGTTTCGTCCCGTCTCCACTTAAAATGCTCTCGAATTTTTCCTCTGCACAATCGACATTCCAAATCATCTTTCCCGCGCCAGCATCATGTTCTTCAAGCCTACGAATTTCGCATGTGTACCAAACTGCGCTTTTAACTTGGCTCACAACAATTACCGAACCATCTTCCCCGAAACATGAGTCTCTTACAGAATCCTCCAAATTCCATATCTTCTTTACCGCTCCTCCTGCCTGCAAAAGGCTTACTGCCCCACAACGTACCCATGGCTTTTCAGCATGCTCCATGATCTTCTCCAAGTATTCACCTATGGCCTCTACTTTCTTGCTGCCTACCAATCTTCCATACAGTTGGAACCATACTTCTTTCTCGTTGCGCGATACATACGCACTTGATAGTACAATTGCATCCTTCACCAGTTCCAACGCTTCAATTCCACATGATTCCTTTCTTCTACATTTCTCCTGCACTTCAGTACTTTTCTCTTCCACTTTTCTCATCGCCTCAATCACCAGTGTGTAGTCGTCCAGCACCTGCCTGATCCCTCCAGTTCGAATCTGTTTCACAGTCCACCTCGGATCTAATAGAACCGCACATGCTTCTTCATTCAGATCAGCCCCAACCAAATGTCGGAACAAGTTTTGGTACAGGTACGTAACCCCTTCCTCATTAATCCTCCAGCCTGAAGCCTCCCACCAAGCCCGACACGACCAATTACATTCTCCATCCACAGTGTATGACTCTCTCGCACACGATTCTAGCAATTGTCGATGATGTGCCACAATCGCTCCTTCTCCATTTCTCTCAATTGCCATTTCTCCACACAAATCAATAATCTTGTCATGAGCCTCAATACACCTTCCCTTCCCATTTGCCACATTTACGTTCACCAGCGACATCTCTTCCAACGCATCCACAATTCGACTCGTGTCATTCGCTCGCAACTTCCATACTTTGTTCAACATCGATTCTGGGATCGCTTTCTGTTTCGGAATCACACACAGAGCGTGGAACGTTTGCCCTACTGAACTTGATAACTCCTCTGAGAATCCAAGTTTCTCTATATTAGCTTGTGCACGTCTCAACCCACTTCGTATAATGGTCCGAAGGTTCCCTTCATACTCAGGTGTCCTCTTATCAGTTATTGTGCTCTTATTGGAAACACTCGCTGCCCACTCCCCAAGCACCATCGCAGGCTCAACCTCCTTCCCCCATGTATTCAGTTCATGCTTCAAGATCGCACTGGCAATCGATAGGCACAACACCCACCCCCCGCACCCGCCAACCCCTTTCTCTAACGATAGCCGACACTTAGTGTCCTTCTCCTTCCAATCTATCACTTGTTTCTTCTCTTCATCACCCAAACGCGACAGAACAATGTCTTGCGACAGCTCACCTCTCGGATTCAGAAACCCAAACGACACCTTTTCTTCACACATGGTTATAACATCCATTTCACTTGCACGACACGAAATCACCATTGAACATCGTGTCCCTTCCGGTAGTACTCTGCTTTGAAACATTCCCACCACATGTTTCCAAGAATTCCATACATCATCTATCACCACCAAAAACCTCCTCTCCCAAAACATTGTCCCGAACTGCCGAATTGCAATGTCCAAGCTGCTTTCTGAACTGAGCTGCTTTTCGACGTTTGGTGATCCAAAGTCAAAAGCACATGTTCTCATTTGTGATATAATGTCTGCCTTTTGTATCGCTTCACCGAACGAAAGTACGTGTATACCATCTATGAATCGTTTCTGAACACATTCATCTTGGCACAACCACTTTAATGCTGCCGTTTTACCCATTCCGCCAGGTCCGTAAGCACACACGAGACGATGGTTGCTTTCGGAAAGTAGCAATTGTCGCAATCGGTGTTCTCGAATCATTTCGCGGTCATCACCACTTTCCTGTAAACAATATCGATACGATTTCATTGGTGTGCTCAGTTGATTGCCATAGATCCTGTTGACATGCTTGCTTGATTGGGATAGGTGGTTTGGTTGGATACCATTCCACGTGGTAGTGAGCGTAAACATAGCTTCTACACCCGAAATCATGTCCTTCGCGTGCTCGATGTGTTCCTTATCTCGCACCACATGCGTATTCCGTGCCGCCGACGTGGTGCTACTCGTTGGACTTCGGCCTTTTACTTCGTCCAGAATGTGTTTTGCTTTCGCGAGACTGTCAAGCCAGGATTTGGAGGCTTCTTGCAACCTTTTTTCTTTCAGGCTTTGAGCACAACTCTCGATGCTTCTTTTCAATGTATCATGGTAATCGAGGACACAATCGACATCATCCGGGACACGTTTGGCATCGCGAATTCGATGACCGAACTTGTAACACTCCTTCACAACCTTGAATCCAAGATTGACCCCACTAAATGCTTCTGAGGCCATAATAGTAGTCCAAAACGACGTTTGCCTGTGTCAGTGGTTTAAATTAGAAATCGAAGCCGTGTGGGTCCGTAAACTGGAAACAAGAGCAATGTAAAGGCGAATTGCGAAGCGAAGCGTAACATCAACAATTGCTCCCGCTTGAAGAGCGGGTAGTAGCCCACAAAAGCAAACCAAAGCAAACCAAACCAATCCTGCAAGCACCGAAAGGTAGATTAAGATGAGACGAAGCGCCGCTCGTACCTTCGGTAAAGAAACGGTACTGTAGCACTAAATGTAGTCAAAACTCCGATTGGAAGTGCACAACGAGAAACGCGGGGCGCAGCACGCAGATGCTACTGTATGTTGTTACAGTTGGCGGCGATTCAGGGTGGGACAGCAAAGCACACGACAAGGACAGAGAGATCGCGACGAACAGGACGCGGCCGCACTGTAGCAACACAATAACTCTACGTGCGAACTCGCTCACTTAACTTTGTTCCAGTCGGAGGCATTTCGAGCTGCCACGGCAGGGAAAACCCTTTTGATTGCGTGCGAGATCGTAGGACGCCGCGACGGGATAAGTCTTGGAGCTCCCGATTAGCCAATCATTTGTTCGTTGGCCATCTATGTCCTGCTATGATACCCAGACTCGGGGCCTCATGTCGCATTTTGCGCCCACAGCTGGGCCCCAACTTCACACAAACCTTGTTGTGGGTAGCGTCACGGTTCTACCCTTGTAGATGTTATGCCATGCGAAGATGCATACGTTCTCGGTCACACTTGTTTGCCACCTGCAGTCTGCATCCCAAAGATAGAATTTCACGACGGTAGAGGCAAGAGCAGTTGGTTTTTTTCGTCAATTTGAAATGGGATCCCGAGTGTGGTCACATTCATATGAGTGCTCATATACGCCCACGACAGCCTCCTATGATAGCCTACACCGGACATGTACGGCTGGCATTTTACCTGCTCTGACACCGAGGACGGGATCATCCAACTTCAATGGCGCCGCGCAGCTATCCACTCTGCACACGCCCACGCAGCCAATTCATCCTCTCGACGTTTTCACACCAAACTGCGGCAGTTCGTCATAGTTTCCTCGACGCTGCAGAATGACACAGCTCGCTTTCGCACCGCGTTTACGCACGCCGCTTTCTAAGCCCCGTCATTCTCTGCTCACTCCGAGAACGCCAATCTGGCCACCGCGTTCGCAAAGCCGTCGCCCTTCCGTCGCGGCCAGTCTCGTGTTCGAAAGCAAAACCATCACGTCATTCGCAGAACAAGTCAAGGGTGAATGGACCGGCTACGAGAGCAATTTCAGCCCTCACACGGGACAGCCCCCGATGATCAATCATCATACTGATCATACAGTATGATGTTTTGTGAAATTGCGGATCCTGAGAGGGCTTTGCAACGAACTCGGGTGCACAGAGCCGGTCCGGTAGGAACGGCGTGAACCCGAAGCGTCTGTGTGGCAAAATGAACACCGCGATGGAACTTCGCAATTTGCCTTCTGACGAACCAACTTGCGACAACCAAGCTACTCCTGGGTAGCGTTCTGTTGTTGCCCTTGTACAACAAATCACAAAAAAATTAAATGCAAACTTTTCCGCCAAAAAGCCCGGTGTCTCTCTGTCCTGGTTCGAACCCAGCATCGGTGCCTGGCTCGTAGTTCGTTGCTGGTTTGTGACAGCACGGCGACAACTTGACCGAGCACTTGTCACCGTTTTCTCCCTGAGGCGGGGCTAGAAGCTCGTAACATGGCGGATCTAGGCTGGTGTACAATAGAGTCCGATCCAGGTGTGTTCACGGAGCTGCTGCGCGAAATTGGCGTCAAGAATGTGCAGGTTGAGGAACTATATGCGCTGGACAAACATTTGATAGCGCAGTATGGTCAGGTCTATGGACTCGTGTTTCTGTTCAAATATCGCGCGGATGAACGCAATATCGCACAAAACAGACCCGGGAGGCTCTGCGTGCCGCCGCCTGAATCGTTGTTCTTTGCGAATCAGACCATCACCAACGCGTGTGCCACACAAGCGCTGCTTTCCATCGTGATGAACACCTCATCTCTTTCCATAGGGGAGGAGCTTTCCAGATTCAAAGAGTTTTCAACAGGCATGGATTCGATGACAAAAGGAATGGTGGTATCCAATTCGGAAGTGATCCGTGCCGCGCACAATTCTTTTGCACCACAACATCAGTTCGTTGTGGAAGACAGTCAGTCTGTCGAAAAGGAGGATCCATTCCATTTTGTAGCGTACATTCCACATGAAGGCAAGGTGTACGAACTTGACGGCTTGCAGGAGGGACCGCGGGAACATGGCGCATACACAGAAGGTACCGATTGGTTGGACGTAGTAACGCCCATTATTTCGCAGCGAATGGAAGAGTACAGCGGCAGCGAGATTCGTTTCAACATCATGATGCTTGTGGAAGACCCTCGGGAACGGCTCGAGGCTGAGGTGGCGAAACTACGGGGCGGTACGGAAGCCAACGCCGGAAAGATTTCGTCTCTTGAAGCAGAACTTGCGCAGCAGATGGAGAAACATGAGAGGTGGCGCTGTGAAAACGTGCGAAGACGGTGGAATTTTGTTCCTTTCATCGTCGAATTGTTCAAAGCGATGGCAGAATCAGGACAAGCGGAGGAGCTGATTGCTGACGCTAAGGCGAAAAAAGAAAGGGACTATGAAAAATTAATGGAGAAACAAAACAAGCAAACTTAAAAAGAGTGGCCTGCAAGTTTCAGGAGGCTCAGATCAACAAGGCAGATGATGTGTGAAGCAATGAGCAATCAGAAGGCAGACGTATGAGATAAGCGATAAGCGATAGCTTGAGAGCGTGAGATAAACCAAAATGACACAAGGCTAACTTTACGATGGTGCCTTGCATTGCGCCGTGTAGATAGGATATTCGCGGCGGAAACTTGAGAACGAGAGCGCAAAATGGAGAGAGAGCGAGCTGACGCGAGCGTTGAAGGCATTGGTTGTAGCTCAAAGCTTAACGGAGTACTCCGGAGCGCTGGTGATCTTCGGCTCACTTAGGCGGGAGTGCCACTCTGTTCAGGTGTGTCATCAGTCTGCTCTTGCGCTGCAGCGTCGGTCGCATCTTCTGCTTGCTCTGCAGCGAGAGTGGGTTCGGATTGTTGTGCATCGGTTGAGTCGACGGTGCTGCTCTCCTCAAACTTGTCTTCTGCAGCCAGTGCAGTGGCAACCATTTCCGCGGACGCGATAACTTCCTTTCCTCCAAACGCAGCCTCAAGCTCCTCTGGTTTAATGATCTTATAAACTGGAGGCAATCTAACCGGCAAGAAACACGAGACACGAAAGAAAGAAGAAAATTACATGTGAGTACAACAGCGAATTGACAGAGACGAGTGAAGAAATTAAGGAGACGAAACGTACCCTTCGGCACGCAGCGGCTCTGGATTGAACGATGGCGGCTTGCGGTTGATATCTGAAGGCCTGTGTTTCTTTGGGCGCCGGCGATCGGCCTTCTTGGCGCCCTTGAACTGCACATGCTTCGCGGCGCGGATCTCGAGCGGAGCGTACGGCACACAGACGGGCGCGGCGGGCCGAGCCGCCACGCTGTTTGAAGCGTGAGACAGCCCGCAGCGCGGCAGAACGACGGGTGTCACGAACGCCATTGTTGCGAGCAAGGCGGAAGACGAGCAAGCGTTGCGGTCGTCGTCCACAACGCTCCGGCAGATAATGATCTCCACGTGAAACGACGCGCCGCTCAGATCAGCTCCCAGTGGGAGCCTCCCACCTGCTAGTGTTCGCGTGGACACCGTGGACGCCGTGGGCGCCGTGGGCGCGTGGGCGCGTGGGCCCGCGACGCGACGTGGCGAAGCGCTGTTCGCGCAGCCCACATCATGAACGGCTTGAGCGCGCGCGTGGGCTGCCACAGAACGGCGGCTCGTCGCCCCCATCGCCCCCGTCCGCGCCCGCGTCGAGCGTGCATCATGTCGTAAGCGCGATGAGCACTTCGCCGCACCGCCACCCCATGTCGACGCAGACGCTCATCCTATCGCACTTCGCCAACTTCAAGCTTGCCGGCGACCGCGTCGTACGCGACGCTGTGCACTCCATTCAGTCCGCGCCCTCCGTGCGCCATGCGCGTCCCGTGCGCCATGCGCGTCCCGCGCGTAGAAGGCGCGCGCGCCGATACAAACATGCGTCTTCGCGCAGGGTGAACGCCATGTCTGACGCTGATCTGGAGGCAGAGCTGGCTGCCAGACGTGCTGCACGCGCCAGGGAGAGGGAACGCTACGCCAAGGCCATGCGCTCCGAAAAGCTCGCCGTGCTTGAGAGCGAACTGTTGCGTCTGCGTTCAGAGATCTCGCGCATGGATCGTGCCACCCCGCTAGGTGGCGGCACTCCGCCCACCGCACGCTGGGAAGCGCTGCCGAACGACCGCCGTTCGTCGCGGAATGCGCGCTCGAGACAGGGGGCGTATCCGTCGTCCTCTCCATTGGGCTCGCCTCCGCTCTCTTCGGCCCCGCCGCCGGCTGCAATGCCTGCCCGTTCGGCGCCGGGAGCGCCGCCAATGCCTCCACCGCCGCCGCCCGAACTGCCGGCCCTGGATCCCGAGAAGCAGAAGCGCGAGAAGCTGGAGAGACAGCGTCGCCGTGAAGCAAAGCGCAAAGAACGCGAGGCTGCCAAGAAGCCGGTCACCTTGGCTGACATTATTAGAAGCGCTGGCCCTAACCCTGCTAGCCGCCTCAAGCCTAGCGGAAGCACGCCGCTGCCAGATGTGAACGAACCGCCGGAAGACGAAAAGGCTGCCTTCGCCAATTTGAAGGATACGCTCAAGAAAACTGCGCCTACTGAGCAGTCCAATGATCAAACTTCAGAGTCTGATCCCGAGAAGAAAACCGAAAAAGCCAAAGCAGACGCACCGTCACCAGAGGATCAAGACAGCAAGACAGCCGAAGACCAATCCGCATCGCCCCCCGCTTCCAAGGAAGAACGCACTGATGAGAGAAAAGCCTCGAAACAAGACGAGCCGAAAGAGCCTGCAACTGCGAGGAAGGACTCAGAAACAACAGCGAAATCGGATGCGCAGTCATTGTCCGAGAAAGATGTTCATTCGAATGAGTCTGCGACACAGCCGGGAGGCAAGTCTGAATCACATGAAAATGAAAGCGCGGACGAGCCCAAATCGGCCCAAGCATCAGAAAGGCAGGATCAAGTACCTGCATCTTCCGAGGCGCTACCACTGCCGAACGGTGCTCAATCCCATTCTAACGGTCCCATCCCAACTGACTCAACCGCCGATCAGTCTTCAACAAAGACGTCGGAAGATGCCAAGGACGCTATTTCTGCCCTCTCCGCGCTCACAGCTAAGCTGCCGAAGAAGTCATCGCCTGCGACATCATCCAACGATTTGAAATCCAATGTGTCGGCCCCAAGCTCTAGACGGCTTTCTCTGGAAGAGAAGCGACGATTGAGACGAGCAGCAAAAGAGTCAGCGGCTGCCAAAGAGGACTAGCATGAATTTCGTCCGATCGGTAGGTTCCTTTTAGAACGCCAGACTCAGCAATTGCCATCAATATCCACCGCGTCTTCTACGCTGACCGGCCTCTGCGCGTTGTTTCGTGGATTACTATCTATGTAAAACAGTTTTCCATTCCAGTGCTGCCGTTGGGACAGCGCCGAATGCGCTCTCGAAATGGGCTCAATGGGTAGCGTTCTACTCGAGCTGGGCTTACGGGCGATTGTTAGGTTATCCCTAGCAGCTATTTTGTGTTCTGTACAAGTATTGCGTAATGGTCTTACGCGAGAAGCCTGGGCACACTCTTAATCTCTTATGGCAGCCCTTGGTGCGATGTTGGGATTAAGAAGGGCTATAGGGTTAAACGGGTAGACTGCTGCAAAGCAAAGCGTCCTTATGCATCGTATGTCGGCATACCTTTTGTAGCACTCACGCACTAACAATACTTGAACAGTTGGTTGCCGCTTGATTCAAAGCGATGCCAGTACGGAGAACATGGGTTACACAGAATCATCAGTTATGAAATGGAATACATCTGCACAGAAGTTAACGAAGCAGTTTTGGACATTCAATCGAGGAAGGTGCACGGTTGCGTTTCCCTTGTATGCAGGGGTACAGATATGGGTTTATGCAAAGACTTTCATGAGTTTTCTTATCTTTTTGAGACTTAAACGCGAGTGCGATCTTTGGCTTCAAGTGCCTCTTTTGCGAGCGTGCTGATGAATCCAATCTTCCCCTCCTTCACTTTTGCTTCGTATTTTGTCTTCATAGCCTCCCACTCATCGCTGAAATCCTCGAGTACCTGCTCAGTGGTCTGATTTGACCCGCCCATCATTTGACCCGTGCTTTCATTCTTGTATTCACTAAATCGAACAGTTTCCGGAGTATAAGCAACTTTGGTTACGTCTATGCCGTAGTAAGCAATCAAAGATGCTAAGAAGCGTTTGCTTCCCATGTTTCGGAAGACAGTTCCTAGACATGCCACGATATGCCTGTTGAACTCGCAATATTTAGGATGCCAGCGGTGCAATAAGTTTGGCTCAATGGCTTGGAATATTGAGATTTGCGGATGGTTCATGAATTCTTGATGAAGAGTAACATCTTCGAAACCCCATCCGACCAATTTCTTCTGATTCTCATGCAGGGCCCAGGCCTGGGTCCTTTCAAAATCACTCTTATACACGCAGAGCATTCCATATGCTCCACTACGCCAATATCCATGCTCCTTTTCAACCCGAGTGCCGTACGGGTACATGCTGTACACTACTGGATAGTACACTTGATAGTTTTGATGTGTATTATACCTGCAGTTGTCGAAGAATTCTTTTTTGATCACCATATCAACGTCGCAGAAGAACATGAGGGCATTTGAAGGAACATACTTCGATCCATCCAATAAAGCCTTCGATCTGGAAAAGTTCCCGAAGTGATCCCCTGTGGTTTCCACGACTTGTACCCGGTGACCATCTGAAAAATCTCCCTCAGTGATACCGATCTGCATTTCTCGCAAGGTCTCGGCGGCACTCAACAAATGGACGGCCCCTCCGTGAGTGGACACAACAACACGCAAATTGAGCCCAGCAGCAGTCAAGTCTTTTAAGTTGTCATAGAATGACTGGAGCTGCTCAACCCTTCCTGTGTATGGCACAACAAGATAAATTGGTGAGTCCCGGGGAGGAACTTCCGTGTTAACAAGAACATCACAAAACTTCTGTGTGAAGCCCCTTCTGATGGTAATCGTTGCGTTTTTCTCTTCCACCTCCTCTGTATCATCGCCTATTGCCTTTGTTAGCGTGAACCCTCCGTTCAACTTGTACTCGAGTCCCCAGAAGCGATTCATGCGCACATACTTGTTACCAAGGTACATTCTTTCCAGATTCCAGGGAGTATCATTGCGGTAATATTCGTGCAGAACCCGAAGAATAATGTGATCCGTTTGGTTTATCTCTTCATTCCACTGCTTCCGACAAACATCAACTGGGCAGGCAAACTCATATTCTTCTGTGTAGTACATATCGTCCTGAACCAAACTCCATATCGACGAGTTGTGGGCCCCACTATCCTTGACGGGCTCTGGACGATAATAACATTTCTCACCGATGTAGCTCCATTGGTCAATATCGCATTTCTCCGTTGGACAACTCATTTCAGGAGAGCGAGAAGTATGAAGAGACGGCCAGAACCTGGCAAAACTTTGCTCTCCACCTCTTGTGGTCGCAGGTGGTCCTTCAGCACTCATCGATTGGTCTTCCGAGGAGTAGTACCTCCGCGACAATAAGTTGTCGTTCCCGCCTTCAGTAAGAGATGCTATCTCCAAATTCTTCCTGTAAAGTAGGGACGCAACAAGGATTATAGCAATAAACTGCAACGGTATTACGATACTTTCCAGCACGTTTTCCACGGAGAGCTGAGAGCCGAAGACACGTCGAATGAATTTGAATCCAGAGCTGCGGGAGTATCGTGAACGGCGATAACTGGACACAGATGTCGTAGAGACGGACGGGGCTTGAGTTCCAGGGGAATTATTCATAGCTCAGATACGGGAGAGAACAACACCTTTCTTCCTCAGTAGGGCTTCTGGAGATGCTAGTAGGAATACTTTCTGGTACGCACCGCGAAGCTGTGCATGAGAGGCGGTCTGCTAAACTCAAGAGTAATACTTCGTTACCAAAACTGAATCATTGTGAGAGAATGTTAGTCGTTGATCAAGTTGCGAGCCAAAAGAACATTGAGACAGGTATGGAACCATAAGCAAATCGGGACAGGAGGTGAAGAACATCATTTATCCCGAATTAGCAGTGAGGGAACACGCTTTCTTCCTGTGGCCCTATTGCACATGAACCGAAGCTTGGTCTCAGGGCACTAAGGTTAGATTACTACCTGATGTCCATGGGCCATGTTTTTAAGGCAAACGCTTCTGCAACTTCTCGAACTGTGGGGCTCCCCAGCATTCTTCATGAATGTGGTGAACTAACCTTTGACTCAACGCCCATATACCGAATAGCATTTATTTCTCATATTACATCGATTTCGCGGACAATGGGGAAACCCAAGCGCCAATTGTTCTTTGAACGAATAACTTACCCCTTTCATTGACTTCGAGTTTGAACTAACGAATATGAAAGTACAACAGGACAGTTCTGCATCTGCGTCGATGGAGGTCGCATGTTTCTTCTTGCCAAATGCAATAGTTGCCATAGGTGCTACTCTCGCACTCTGTACCATTAAAGGTTTCTGAACAACACTTTTTCACTTCTTTTAGATCCACGCTTCTGCATTGCAGAATCTGCAAGTTGACATGCGGTGGGCGCAAAAGCCCTTCAAAAGTTGATTAGTTGGTAAAGGGCTTCCTTGACTGTTACCCGCTACCAACCGCTCTGGGCCTCCACGAAGGAAACAGAATCATGCCCATGAGATTACGAAAGTTGTCAACCTTTGACAGGAGACCTCTCCCGTACATAAAGTCATTAATTTCGGCTGCAAGCTCAAACGCGTTAGTTCCAGTTGGGTATTTGAAAGCCTTGGGGATGGTTGTCTTGATACCAGGAAAACGGTCGTGTGTTACGGCTTTCAAAATACAACATCCTCGAAGCCCTTCAATACCAGCAAAGCGATCAGAACCACTCTGCTTTGTGCCGCCGAAAGGCATACTTTGGCACAAGTAGTTTGTAGCAAAGTCGTTTACATTCGACATACCTACTCGCAATTTGGAGATTATTGATTGAGCTCTCCTGGTATTCCCGGAAAACACTGAGGAGCCCAAACCAAACTGACAGTCGTTGATCATTCGCACAAGCTGTTCGTCATCGTTCCACGCAAAGACGGTCATTACCGGACCAAAAACCTCTTCATTGGCAATTTCCATTTTTGCAGTCACATCCTTGAGCACCGTCGGCTGAAAGAAAGTACCTACCCCATCAACAGTGGTGCGTGATCCACCGGTCAGTAACTTGGCACCCTTTTGCACGGCGTCCTCCACCAGTTTCTCTATCTTCTTCTGCGCATTTTCACCCAAAGTCATGGCACCAATATCGGTTCCAATGCGCAGGGATTCGACCATGGGAAGAACAATTCGCAGAAACTTGTCCTTGACGTCTTCATGTACATACACACGCTCAATGCCGATGCAGTTTTGCCCAGAGTTTTGGAATACACCGCGCATGCATATGGTAGCTGCGTGCTTCACATTGGCGTCTTGACATATAACAAACGCATCTTTGCCTCCTAGTTCAAGGCACACCGGCAGCAAACGTTGTGCGGTGCGTTCCGCGACCTGGCGCCCAACAGCGGTGGAGCCGGTGAAAAACAGCTTGTCGATTGGGGCATCGACTAGGGCTTGGCCAATCTCGGCTTCTCCAAGAAGTAGCTGCACAAGCTGCGGCGAATGACCGCACGTAATGAGCACTCTTCGCACAATGCGAACAAAATGAAGCGACGAATAGAGAGTGTGTTCACTCGGCTTGACGACAACGGCATTGCCCGAAAACAGAGCGGCGAGCACCGGGTTGAAGAAGTTGTGCAGAGGATAGTTCCACGGAGCGATGGCACCAATGACCCCAAGCGGCATAAAATGCAGAAGAGCAGTCTTATGCCTAGTAACAGGGCCTGTTTCTCGCGGGTCCGGACGCAATGCAGCCTCGCCAGAAGATATCAACCACCTGATCTTCTCAAGTGTGGGCAAGATTTCGCCGATGCATGCATCCAACACGGGCTTCCCAGTATCCGCATGAGAGAGATGGCTGAGCTCTTTCTGGTAGAAAAGCAGGTAGTCACGGAGCACGCGCATGACCTTTTTGCGTTGCTCAAAAGAGGTGTTCTGCCAGGATTGCTGCGCGTCTCGCGCGGCTTGCACGAGACGATCGACATCCTGCGGATCGTGGCCTTGCACGTAGCCGAGCACTTCGGATGTGGCCGGCGCGTAGCACGGGATGGCGTTGGGGGTGAATTGGTCGCACAGCTGTGGTCGAACGTCTTCGTCCGGTAGATGGTCTATGTCGGGGTCTTCATAGGGATCGAATTTGTCGGAGGGGAAGGGAACTTGAGCGAGAATTGGATCGGAATTGAAGAAAGAGAGGACGGACGGGAGGGTGAACACGAAGGTGAGGGCGATGACGAAGGCGCACGGGATGGCCAGCAATGGCGTTTCGACGATGTGATCGAGCCTCTGGAGGAGTGAGGCGGTATCTGGAGCGAGAGCTTGGCAGGTGGAGGAGAGCGGTTGGGTGCGCAGGGCTGCGGCGAGCCGGTCTAGCCAGGAGGCGAGGGAGTTCTCGAGGGAGCGCAGCTGCTCCAACATGATGCAGTGGATGCGAGCGTGGACGATGACGATGCAGTGGGACGGGAAAGTATCTGTTACGCTTGTATGTGAAGTTGGAGCGGCGGGGAGCTAGGCGGGAAGCGAAGCAAATGTATGTATGGCGCATCCCGACTGGCGCTTGGCACGTGGCGCAGGCGCACAGAGCTGGTGGCACAAAGGTCCAAAAAGCAAAGCGCCGTGCCAAAAATGCAACGAAGCGCAGAAAAGTATCCCCGCGAGGCACGGGGCGCCGTTCACCTTCGCAGCGCTCGCCGCAGCCTCGGCCACGCGCGCGCGCGCATTGCAAGTGCGATGATGCGCAGGCGGCTCTCGACGCTGTTCGACGTGCGCGCCAAGTCGGTGCAAAAGGCACGCGCCGCGATGCGCGACGACGCGCAGCGCTACGAGTACCTGCGCCAGCACATGGCCACCGAGCTGGTGGATCGGCTGCACGACATTGCGCGCCCGTTCCCGCGCGCGCTGGACCTGTTCTGCGGCAACGCGCACATTCTGCGCGCGCTGCGCGCGCGCGGCGACAGCGACAAGATCCAGCGACTGTACCAGGCGGACGTGCACGCGCGCGTGGTGGACGCGGCGCGCGCGCACGCGGACGGCGGCACGGCTCGCGGCGAGGACGCATTTGTGTTCCAGGAAGGACAGCCGCTGCAAATCGAGGACGAATCATTGGACGCGGTGTTATCGGGCGGCGCTTTACACTGGGTGAATGATCTTCCGGCGCTGCTGCACACGGTGCGACGCAAGCTGCGGCCGGACGGCGTGTTCGTGGGCGCGCTGCTGGGCGGCGACACGCTGCAGGAGCTGCGCATCAGTCTGCAGCAGGCGGAGGACGAGCTGTTCCAGCGCGCCACCGCCAGGACGTCGCCCACCGTGCACGTGCGTGACGCGGCGCGACTGCTTAGCGCGGCACAGCTGGCGCTGCCCGCGGCGGACGTGGAGCGACTAGTGGTGTCGTACAAGGACATGTGGAGCGTCATGCAGCACGTACGCGCCATGGGCGAGGGCAACGCGCTGAGCACGCGTCGCCACTGGGCGGGGCGGCGCGTGTTCGAGCGCGCGGCACAAATCTACGACGAGCGCTTCGCCGCGCGCGACGGCGACGGCGTCGAGGCCACGTTCGAGCTCATCTACGTGATTGGGTGGAAGCCCGCGGCCTCGCAGCAGCGCGCCGCCGCGCGCGGCTCGGCGACGCTGAGTCTGTCGGAGCTGTCGCAGGCGCCGCAACGGCACGCCGGCGGCGATGGCGGCGGCGACGGAGACAAGTGATCTGCGGGCGCGGTGGCTCGCGAGAGAGAAGCGCATGACGCAAGCCGTTGCGCTGCGCGACGCGCGACGCGCCGCCAAGTGGGCGCCGCGCGGCTGCGCGACTCGTAACCGACTAGCCACACGCGCAACGGCAGCACGTCACGCGCGTCGCGCTGCTGCTGAATTGACGGCGTCGCCGCTGTAAGCGGCGCGGCGCGCTGCCGCCACGCGTGCCACCGTCGCGCCACTTCCGTTGCGCGCCGCACGCGCCGCGTCGCCGCCCGCCCGTGGCGCGCGCCTGCAGCGCACCGGAGCCCCGCTGCACACCACGTCACGGCGCTAATTCCCCCTCCCTAACCTTATCCGCGCACTCCTCCCTCGACCCCTCCTCCCACCACCCGTCTGCCCCTTTTGTCCCCTCGCCGCCCAGCAC
>JASCIV010000330.1:0-24272 GCA_030374735.1 Gracilaria caudata
GGGCAATTCTCTAAAGCACGGACAACTAGTCCATACTTGCTTCCATATTAACTGTTCGAGACAGTGACATTCTGCTACCACTAAAAAGTTGTCACGCAAGCTGGTTCGTCACATCATGGCGACGATTATGAATATCTTCGAGCTGAACTGACCAGTCTTGGACAAGAAGAGAAATTGTGTGGGGTTTCCCCACCGTGAACAGATTAACCTACAAATGGGTAGTACGAACTTCGAAGGTACCAATACAAAAGTTGATCTATAAATGAATGAAGCTAGTAGTCGTACAAGGGTTGGTGCGATTAAGCTTACGCTGGCCATCTCGTTTAGTTTGTAATGTCAGCTTTCAAGTAGATACAAAATGTGGATCGCTGCCACTGAGTGAATCACGCAATTCGGATTTGGCAAAACTATGCAGCAAACTCGAGACGGGTTGGTGAGTAAGGCCTGGCCCTTGCTGAGGGAAAAGCTCTAGTCTAATAGAGAATCGATCGATAAAACAAGAAGACAACTTCCTTTGGCGAGCACTCCATAAAACCAACCATCACTGATCTTTGTCTTCGAACACAACAGCAGATTATTCCTTGTTTCCAGCATCACATACATTATGACGTCCCTCTTGTTCCGCAATTGTCGACGAATGGATGTTTTCATTTAGAGAGCTTGCCTGAGACTTGGTGTTGGCATCTTTTGTTGTTGTAGCCGCTGGGAAATCCATTGCTGGGTGAGTCCCTGATGGATGACCACCTTCGGGGTCAGCATCAGAGGCCGCACTGGCATTGCCTTGCGTTAACTTCGGTAAATTTACGCCTTTCTTGGGCGGGGAAGTGGTGGGCCCCTCTTCCCTCGCATTCGAGTCTTTGTTCCCCTGTTGGACATCTTTATGGTTCTTTGAATGGTTCGCAAGAGAGGTAAGAGCACTCGATTCGCTTTTGTCTGGTTTAGATCCAGTGGGAGACACTTTAGCATCTCCATGTTCTTTGTAGAAGATCTTAGCCCACCCTTCTACTTCTTTCTTCGTCACGGTAGGCTTGCGATCGACAGGTTTCTCTAGCTTCTTTGCTCGCACAAAATTGTTGAAAGCCGTGTACAGAGACCACCATCGCTCGCTCCAGTGTTTGAGCTCATTCTCCCAAAGGCCCTGAATCATAGCCTGAGACATTTCGCGGCCATATCTCATCTCAAAGCGTCCTTGAACTTGAGAATTAGACGGTGGAGGAGGATAATGAGCAACAAATGCCTTTCGTATCGTGGTAAATTCATCCTCTGTCAATCGTTTTCTTTCGTCTTCGTAATCAACCTTTCTTCTACGTTTTCGAGTAGGGAGCGAAGTAATCTTCACATCGAGAGGTTGACTGCTCCTCTGCGATGGGTTTTGCGAATCTGAGTCAAAAGCTTGACCATCCACTCCACTGTCCGTGTTCTCACCATCACTGGTGTTACCTTTTGCATTAGACCGTTTCCGCTTCGTCGTCTTTTTCTTAGAGGTTCGTTTTGGGCCCTTCTTGGGAGTCGAAGACTGCTTTTCTGCGGCATTCTTGTTCGCCTCCCACCTCGCTTTCATAGCCACAAAGCTCTTTTCCCTTTGCGAAGCCGGGACAAAGTCGTCATCACTGCCCGAAGAATCAGAATGCACTCCTTCGGCATCCGATAGGTCGTCAATACTCTTCGTTGACACATTCACCCTTCTCTCATTCTTGCGAACCTCCTTTCGTTTCTGGACTATGTTTGTTTCGGGTTCCAACCCAGTAGTCCTCTTTCGTTCCATGAGACGAGAGGACTTCCTGGTTGTTCCTCTGCCTTCTTTTCGTTTCTTCCGGGACGGCCGTGTTGTTTCAATGCCACTAAAATTATCGTCATCGCCATCTCCTTTCACCTTTGAATGCTTTTCTTTCAAGCGCAATCCAATGTCCTCAAAGTCTTCGTCATCAGAGTGTGTGCGGAGCGTCTCAGGCTTTTTACGTGCATGCATCCTATCATTTTGCGAAAGCATCTTCCCTTCGATCTCCTTATCAATTTCATCTCCTGAATGCTCCAGAAGACTAAAAGATTCTGACCTTCTTCTACCTTGCCTTCGTTTCGTAGTCGTCTTCGCTGGCTTAGTAACTTTTGAACTTCGCTCCTTTTTTTCTTTCGTCGCCGCTGACCTTCCCTTTCGAGTCTTCGTCATATTTTGTGCGGCATATTTAGATTTCTTAAGTGGGATGGTGGAAAAGATATCACCCGTATGCCGCGGAGCGTTCCTTCTTCTGAGGGAAGGCTCTTCTCTCAACCGTGCTTCCCTCGGTTTGGCCCCCAAAGGCACATCGCCCTCGTCCTTCAGCGTGGATGCCGCACAACTCTCATTTGCCTCTCCCACATCATTTGATACAATTGCGTTGGGCATGGAAACGTCGTTATTCTTCCGTGATACAAGGGCAGTCGTAGGTCTCTGCTCTTCTTCGATGAAGAGTTCTTGCTTAGTATTCGGCGCAGCTTCACACTGAAATGGTTGATCAGTTCTGCCCACCGGTATCGCCACATCATTCTCGATCTTTAAGACCTGGCCGCCGAGAAAATTAGTATCAGCGTCCTTGTTCTTTGCTGCATGTGATGAATTAGAGACGAGTGCAGGCAAAGTACGGTAAGCGCTTTGGTCTATATCTTTTCGGAGCGGATTCGATGTGGGATGACACGTATTCGGAGGGACATCATTAAGAATTGCATTAACGGAGGATTTGGTAGGCTGCTTGGGAGAAAGTACCCTCTTGCGCATCCGAGAAAATGGAGGTGAGGGTTTAGATAAGCACACGTCCTTTTCAGCACACGTCGACTGGTATTCGTAAGGATTGCCACTCCAGTTCACAGCATGGTTCCAGTCAACATATTCGACATTTGAAGGGGGGGTTCGGTACATGTGTTGCCCATGCCCTGAAGAGACGCTCGCTGAAAATTGGTGGTGTGGGTCGTTGTTTAGGAAGGGAAGCAGTGTGCCACTGGGGTAAGACGCATTGCCTGAGGACGAAGTCTGCCACGATGCATTAGCCGGGACAAACTGTTGGTTGACATGTACTTGTGCTCGAGGGTAAGGCTGTGAGTACCATGGCGCCGCAGTTACCATAGATGCGTTGTGGGGGTTGTGCTCCAATCCAGAGCCATGTCGCAGTTGATACTGCGCAGTCGTGGGCAACGGCGTGTAGCTTGAAGGGGCGTACCCGCTTGAGTTCTGAGCGTACGCATGGGTACCCCGGAGGGGCCTGTCCACAGCGAAGTTGTATTGCGGATCGTACGCTTGCTGATCGCCTGGAGGCTGGCTCATGATTTCCGAGGGAGACCTATGGTACATACTGTCATTCGGCGGAGAAGGGTTTATGTATCGATGAGGAAACAGACTAATGCCGAAGCCTTAGGCGTAACAGAGCATCCGCTTGTCGGCCGAGGACATGATACAGAGAAGGCGTTGCGTCGCGTCGTGCAGCTGAACAGCGAATGTTCAATTCCAAGATTGCTTCGCATGCTTTCACCATCCGTGTTTGATGGCGTGTCGATGGACTTTTTGGTTGGTAAATGACAATTTCAATTTTGGCGCGAAAGCACAAGACCAAAACACATACTGTGTGCAATACATGTAATTACATGCACACGGCCGAGCAAATGCCATTGGGGGGGGGGGCGTGCTCTCCGGCAGACCTCTCTCTCTCTCTCTTTTACGAAACGCGCACGCCAATTCCGCGTTGCGCGCGGGTTTGCTAAAGACCCAACACCTATAACACTCCTATACGGCAGCCACTACCAGACTGGCCTCTTACCACCATTTCTCGCTCCTCGCCGACAGCCCTGCAGGCTCAACATGCAATCTTCTGAGCACTTTAACTTCCCAGGAACCCCATACGACGTGCAGAAACAGTTGATGTCTGCACTGTACAAAACTATTGATGCAGGCAGGATCGGTCTCTTTGAGTCCCCGACTGGTACCGGCAAGACGCTATCCATTATATGCGCGTGTCTGTCTTGGCTCCAAGACAATCGATTTCACGCCAGCGGACAAAACGTTTCAAGAGATGGAGAACCAGACTGGGTCAATAACCAGACCATCGTTCAACAAGCGCGTGCGCAAAAAGAGGAGCTTACCAGAAGGAAGCAATCCTTTGCCCGCAGACTCACTAACTCTTTGAGACAACCGGACACGCTCTCCAAGCGCAGACGGAAACAAAATGACGATGATCTGTTCTCCGACTCTGAAGACGAAGCTGCAGCCGGAAGGTTTGGAGCTCAAAATCCTGGTAACCCAAAGATCATCTTCGCCACTAGGACTCATACTCAGCTCACTCAATTTCTTGTAGAGATGCGGAAGACAAAGTTTGGGAAAGAAATCATAAAGTTTGACACCGCCAATGACCAGTTGCCGCTTAATGTCGTCATGTTCGGTTCTCGAAAGCAATTTTGTATCCATGACCAGGTTCGTTCCCTCGGTACCGCGGCCGCTATCTCCGAGCGATGCCGAGAGCTGACCGAAAATGCTGAGCAGCCCACTGTTGCCAAAAGAAAGCGAACTAAGAACCATTGCCCCTACAAAGACGAAAGAGCAGAAGCTATCTTACGCGATAAGGGGATGACACGATTGCACACAATCGAAGAGCTTGCCGATGCTGGAAAAGAAATAGGAGCCTGTCCTTACTTTGCTACAAGGCAAGCGCTGGACACTGGGGAAGTTGACGTGATAGCAGTCCCCTACTCCGCTGTTCTTCATGAGCAAACGAGGAAGTCATTGGGAATTACTGTTAATGAAAACACTGTTGTCGTATTCGACGAGGCCCACAATATCGTCAATACCGTGTCTGAATTACATGCTGGTGTGCTTAGCAGACCATTTCTTTCTCAAACTATAACGGCATTGAAGTCCTACATGGAGAAGTATCGGCTTCGATTCTCACCCAATAACCTGTTCAAGCTTCGACAATTGCTAGCACTTTCTGAAGGACTCCTGTCGATGCTCGGAAAGCGAGGTTGTAGGCAAAAGAAAGGGACGGTTGTCCATCCTTCTGTGATTCTTCTAGAAGCCGGAGTTGACAATATTAATTTGTATGATTTAGTACGATACATAGATGACTCTCGTCTCTGTAAGAAACTCAGGGGATTTGTCGACGCAGGCTATCTGAATTCGGATCCGAAAGAGAAATCTGATGAATCAAGAGGATATCTCGAAACGAATCACAAGAAGCAGCAAAGTGCAGCGAAGCAGAGTTTAATGGCGTTCGAAAACTTCTTGCGCTGTTTATCTGACTGCTCTGAGTATGCCCGTGTAGCGATCTATCCCTACGAGATTCCACAAAATTTCGCGAAGACTGACGATGACTCCCTCCCTTTCGAAATGACAGCTCGACTCAAGTACTTTCTCGTTGAGCCTTCCGCCATTTTTGCGGCGAGTATGATGAAGGCTAAAGCTGTCCTTTTGTTGGGAGGGACCCTAAGCCCACGCTCCGCAATTAAGAAAACGCTTCTAAGGCACTTACATCGCGATGAAATTGTCGAGTTTGAGTGTAATCACGTCGTCCCAGCAGAGAATATCATGACACGAATTTGTGGCCTAGGACCGTCTAACACCCCACTTCAGTTCACGTATGCGTCGAGACAAAACCAAGCTCTCCTGGATGAGTTGGCGTCCGCCATTGAATCATGTGTTCGACTTGTGGAAGGAGGTGTCGTGGTTTTCTTTTCTAGTTATGATTTACTTCAGCGAGCTACCAAAAAATGGCGTAACACTGGCTCCTTCCTCAAGATTTCTCTGGTGAAGCCAATAGTGATCGAAACAAGAGGTTCAAATGAAGCCTTTACTCAGTTTCGCGCTTTGATTAAGCGTGACAGCAAGAAGGGTGCTCTACTAGTTGCAGTTATGGGTGGTAAACTTTCCGAAGGCATTAATTTCTCCGATGAATTGGGGCGAATGGTAATTGTGGTTGGTATGCCATTTGCCAATGCGATGCAACTAGAAACGAGTGAAGTTCTTGCCCAAATGAGTTCTACAGACGAGAAGTCTGACTATTTGGAGAATGAGTGTTTGACTATTGTGAATCAATCCATAGGAAGGGCTGTTAGGCATCGTAATGACTTCGCCAGTATTGTCCTCATGGATAAGCGATTCGGGAGACCTACTTCAGTACAGAAACTTCCTGGTTTCGTTAAACGTGATCTTCAAATTGCTTCATCTTTCAGTGAATTCGAGAGGGACGTCAGGCGATTCTTCTCTTCGGAACGGAGTATCGCCCCATCATGAGAGTATTCAATGCCTTGGGCACCAGAACGGGCACACAGTAAAACCTGAGCGTAGTTCCTTTTCTTTCTTCTTTTCTTTATTGTGAGATATGAAGGCCAATTACGCCTTTCGATGTGGGGGCTGCTAATGACCCCGACACCTACAACACTTTCTTTGACAAAAGGTAGGAGCGTAGCTCCGCACTTGCTAAAGCATCGCGCATTCTCCACTCCATGAAGTTCTGTCCACAGTCTTAGTCATCTTGCATGGTTTGTCTTGCAAAAGCTTTTGTGCCTATCAAAGCGAAAGGCTTTTCGGATGCTTTCAAAATTATATGGGAAGAAGAATTTAATCTTCATCTTCTTCTTGATCATGGAATAAGAAACTTTCGTCTTTAACTTGGACACCGGCTTTCTACTACCAAGCTGACGTAAAACATCAATAGAAGCTTTCTAACTTTAGGAAGGCCAAGAACATGTTGTATGTAAGGAAAAAGAGGAAGAAGAAGAATATACCTGTTCCACTCAACCTATGCGTAACGTCCCACAGGAGCAGAGCCACGTTCTGCATTTTGAAAGAAAGTGAGCGTTCTTGCAGCAGAGCCCACTAATTGCTTCTCTCTCAAATTTTCACCTTATGCACAACCTGTAGTTCAAATGCATTAGTATCATACGCGAGCCCTCCAGGTTTATCAAAGTCGGAAATTGCTCTTGCTGCTGCTGTTACCATGCCAATAATGGAGGAAAAGAGCAGGCGCAAGAGAATGAATGCAACTTGTTATGATGCTGCAATGGCCAAAAGACCCTAGCGTTCCTCTGCAACGTAAAGCAACTCCCTATTTCACTCAAACAGTCTTGAGTGAGTGACGAAAGCAATGCATCCCTCTCAAGACAATAGCATGAGTGCGTCTTGGTTCATTTAGAAAACGTTCTTTGGCAGGCCACCATCACTTTTTCTATCACTCCCTCCCTTCCGTTGGAGTTCTATCGTTACGAATAGAATCAGTTCGTTACAGTTTGACCGAAACTTCAGACAGCAAATCATTATTAGATGCTGAAATGAGTCAGACTCTAAATGAAGATCTTCAAGAAAATCTCAACACGGACGTACGAATGAAATTTGCTGAGGACGATGAAGCTTTCCAAGGTCTGCCCGAATCCCTGCACGAACAAGGTTGTACAATGGAAACCCCGATATTACAAGAAGAAACGACAAACAAACTGAAAGCACGTAGTTCTCATGTGCTCTTTCGAGGAGCTGCAGCCGGAAGTGCTCATCCTGTATCTATCCAAGGAGGATGGCATGTGGATCCAACCGGGCTTCCTCCCGTAAGCAATGCTCCTGTTGCTCAGACTATGTTCCAGAGGCCGTCAAAATTTAATGTCGCGGACGAGCTGACCCACCCACGACTATATCACCAAACGAAATGGTCTGAGCATTTCTCAACTGGAGTTCATCTTCAACCATCTCTAAGCAACCCTCAAACAAACATTTCTATTACCCAGAACGAAATCTTCGTAAACCCTAGCACGCCTAGAGTCGTGGATATCGGGGCGTGCACTTCTAAACCATACAAGGATGAGGTCAAAAATTCAAGGCATTTCATAGAAAGCTCCACTCCTCGCGAGAACCTCAGCACTGAAAGAGTTGTTTCTCAACAGCTCAAAAAGTTCTTTCCCGACAAGTTCCAACAGCAGCAGAATCTTCGCATCGATATACTATCTCTCGATGTGGTAGACAGCCCTCTTCAGAAAGATGGACGTCATACAATCATTTGTGGAAGGCTACCTGACAATCATCCTTATGCAATTGCAGCACGGGGCTTGGGAAGATATTTGATTTCAAAGCGGTACAACGGTTTACAGGAATGTGATTCTGAGTCAGAGCGCAGACAGAACTTCCTGAAAGACTGGAAAGCTTTTCATGAAGAGCTTCTTGGATTCATACCGAAACTACCGGTTATCGGTGGAGGAGAACTGGATATTTATTCTTTGGTGCACGAGGTTTTACTCCTTGGTGGTGTACTTAACGTTGTGAAGAAGAGGGCCTTCAGAGTGGTCGCACAACAATTAGAGTTGCCAAAGAGCTGTACTAGCGCTGCGTCCGTGTTGAAGAACGCATATGAGAAGCTCCTATTCTACTATGAAGAAAAACTAGTTCACGATAGAATGCCGCAAGATGTTACCCGAAAACTAGATATGAAGCGAATGGCCCTGGAAGAAAAGCAGAAGGAACGTCGAGCAGCTGAAAGGCTTGCGAAAATGACAGCATCCAGGAAGAGAAACTCAGGGGCTCACGATATGCTTATTGATGTCGGTGACTGTACAGATTTGGTAGAAAATGGATACTTGGACAGAGAAGATCCGCGCTTGCAGAGAATCATGTTAGCAGTCTCTGATAGACCAAGGGTAACGCTGCAGTACCTGGATCTCATTATAAACAGTGATGATGAAGACCTGCTCGTACCGGAGTTGGAAGACACTTCGGAAGATGATGGATCATTTCGCATTGTGCTTCATGATGTAATTCAGATGGATGAGCTCGAGCAAGGTAAGTGAAAGTTCTCATTTCCCTCCTTACACAGGTGAGGATAATGATCTGACGTTCCCCATCGAATGACTCAAACGACGCGTAGTTGAGAGCGGAGCAGATGTTGTGTTGCTAGCAATCGCCGAGTGCATGAAGCTGTCTTCCCTAGGATTAGATCCCGACTTTGAAAGACCAAAGGACCTTGGCCTAGGGAAGGCTTTGTGCATCTTGCCGTTTTGCTCCCTAAATATGAAACGGGCGTTGGGATTGCTAATCAGTACGGTTATCAAAGCTTCTAAAACACCGACGTTACTGCAACTAGCAGATAGGAATTCCACGCACGGCTTGATCGACGGCATGTTCTATTTACTGCACCGATATCTACGGAACGACAGCAGCGACGATGAGGAATATGAAGCATGTGAAACCGATGTTCTCAGCGCTGCATATTGCGCTTTGAGCGTGGTCCAAATTCTCTTAGACGAAGAAGAGAACCGCTCAAAAGTGGTAACGAACGTGGGGTTCCGTCATGCCGTTGGGCGGTTTCTTGTGCATGAGGACTCTAATCGATCATTCTTGCTGGTGACTCTGGACATAATTACAAAGTGCTGCACGCTGATGGTGGACCTATTGGGCGAGCGGGACATGGATGTTTTCGTAAGCTCACTGGTGAAGCGTTTAGAAATGGCCACAGGACTCGATCCCGAAGCACCGTTAGAACGCGAGATGGAGAAAGTACTAGAGGTGATGCCTGATTACGAGGTTTCCTCCAAGGTTCTACCAATTCTGGTGACGCTCGCGACAAAGATGGGGATTAAAACCAGAAACAGCGGGCGCTTGATAGAACTGTGTGTGCGCATGCTTCATTGCCAGGAACGGATTGCCGACAACACAAGTCTCGCTCTGATTGTGCATACAATAGCTGAACGATTTCCAAGCATGATTGCGAGCAACAAAGACTTTGTGCGAGGCGTACTGAAACTGGTTCGAGACACTACCTGTGTGGATATTGCGTCGGAAACTCTAATCGTTATCAATCGCACATGGTCTGTTCGGGAAATGATTCTGGAAAGCGGTTTGTTAAGAGGTATGAGCCAATGCGCTACGGATCAAGACACACCCTTGACTCATTTAGCCGAAAGCGTGAACCATGAGAATGACGGCAGTGATGAAAATCATATGTTTGCTGACCTGAGCGTGTATGCGACGGAGAACAAAAAGAACGAAATTGCGTTCGGTGAATTGATCAATTCGATTGAAGAGGACAATACGCTCGGTGGTGACGAGGGCGCGACGGAGCCAGAGTTCGTGAAAAAAGAAGACGACGAGAGTGACGACGAGAGTGACGAAGAGCAAAGCGTGGATACTTCGATGCAGGAAGGTCCGACAGAAGTCGAGCAACGTTAGGTTAGGCCTTGTCGCTCATCATTGATTAGCTACGAAGGGCTGATGAAGCGGTAAATTTGATCCGCCTGACGGCGAGCATGTCAATTGCAATCCGTTGAGCGCATTGCCAAAACTCTCGGTATCTTACCATTGGCCGCCCTTACACCACGTCGCGCGGGCGCTTATCTTATTGCGACACGCACCGCCGCGGCGCCCGCAAGAGCGTGCGTGCATTTTCGCCCAACCGGAACGCGCAGCGCGTCCCCCGCCGCGCACCACTTGGCCCGGCCCACTCGCGCATCGCGCTGTAAGCCTACTCCAAAGCACGCCCGCAGCTGTTAGGCTTCCGCACGCAAATGAGGACAGCCTCATCATCGTAACCGACTACCCTTTCGTTTTTATCCCTCTTCCAACACACCCCTCCCGTCCCACCTCTTCCCCGGCGTCAAAACCTACCGTCACCTTCCGTCTCCACCTTCTCCCACACGTCTCCGCCGCTTTACTCTCTTTCAAAATGCCTTGTGATCCCGCCGCCTCCTTCTTCGGCTTCGCCGGTGCCGCCTCCGCCCTCATCTTTTCTAACCTTGGTGCCGCTTATGGCACAGCAAAGGCTGGCGTCGGAGTCGCCTCCATGGGTGTCATGCGTCCCGAGCTCGTCATGCGTTGCATTATCCCGGTTGTTATGGCTGGTGTGCTCGGTATCTATGGTTTGATCGTCGCAGTTATCTTGGTCGGTCAGATTGCCGAAACCAATTACCCCTTCTTCGTCGGCTTCGCTCATCTCGCTTCGGGGCTGGCAAATGGACTTTCAGGACTGGCTGCAGGTATCTGCATCGGTATCGTCGGTGATGCCGGTGTCAGAGCCACAGCCCAACAGCCCAAGTTGTTTGTCGTCATGATTTTGATTCTCATTTTCGCAGAGGCCCTTGCCCTTTACGGTCTTATTGTTGCTCTGATCCTCGCTGGAAAGTCTTCAGTTACTACCTGCTAACTTTTGAATTACTCATGACACTCAGTTGGATTTCAGCTCTCGGGCTCCAGAGATTCATTAAAACCCAATGGACTTTGTACCTGTCCTCTCGCGGGTGTCTTGCGTCACTGTCGTCCTTTACTCGTGATGACCGTAGAGATAGCATTCATGTATTGCATTTTCTATATGCATGTCTGACGGCTATAAAAGTTGCTGTTCCGGCGTCCATGCAACAAAGTGATCATAAATAAGAACATTCAGCAACTTCACTCCTTTTGTTTTCTTGCTTTGCATCATCGATTCGCGTAGCTGCAAGCATTCAATCAAGTTCCAAGCAATTTCTCTAGCTCAAGGGTATCAACGTATTTAGTAAACTGTTATATGTTGTCGTTAACTATTCGATTTGTGCTACTCAAGTTACAATTAGCTACAAAGAAGACAAGCCTCCCATTTGGCGGGCTACACTATCACACCAAATCCGTACTGCGTGCGGGGTACTTACTACAACGGAGGCATTCCACGCACCGCTCTAAAGACGTTTGCCATTTGCGTTTTCGAGCATGCTTTGTCCAGAAATGGGTGCTTCAGCAGGTCTTGCACAGAATAACGTTCGTTGCGGTCGCGAACAAGGCAGCCTCTTACAAAATCCGCAAATTGCGGGCTCCAGATGTCAGGTCTCTTAAAGCCTTGGATTTGCACACCCTCACGGATCACCTGCATCGCCTTAGAACTCTCCATTCCAAACAGCGGTGGTACCCACTCCGCACATTCAATGGACAGAATTCCAATAGACCATACATCAGCTCCATAGTCATAAAAGCTGCTTCGAACTGTTTCCGGTGCCATCCACCACGCTGTACCTACGACTGTACGTCGCTTAGGACTCTTAGCAGTGAGTTCGGCAGAGTATTCGAAGTCACCAAGCTTGACTTCCCCATTTGAAGAGACGAGCACATTGTCACTCTTGATATCTCTGTGCATACAATGTCTAGAATGCATTGCCCAAAGACCTTTCAAAGTCTCTCTCAAGATGTATGCAATGTGGTTCTCAGACAGCAAATAAGACTTATCTCGCAAAAAATCCAGTACATGAGTCAAACAACCGACATCCATCGCTTCCATAACGATCCACACGTCATTATCATGACCGTAGGCGCTGTAACATTGCACAATATTCTCGTGTTTAAGTGCATGCATGGTTCTAATCTCGTTCTCCAAAGCACGCGACTTGGCCGGAGTAGTGGGCGTAACCTTCTTAAGAGCAAATTGCTTCCCGCCACATTTAGAACGCGCAAAGTAAACGCTGCCACTTCCCCCTTTGCCAATAGGAACAAAATGGTCATAATGCGTGCATGGATCGACGTCAAGATGCATAGGGGGCAACTCCTGGGAATCGTCTTGGCAGTCATCGACCTCAGTACCACTCTTGGAGTGCAAAACTTCGGTGGGCGGGGGAATGTTTTCCTCCAACAACCCATTTAGAGGCGGAAGTGCTCCATTCTGACCAAGATCGCAATCAGCAAGATTTTCAAACTGCAGTGTGACGTCGCGAACCGCACGACGATGTAAACGACTCATCGCGGGCTCATAAGTATTCTTTGGGGAATCAGAGAGATTCGGGGCAGGGAACGGCTGCACAGAGATGCTCTCCGCGGCGCGCGAGGATAGACGCGAAATGTAGCGCGAATACTGCGCGGAGGCTGCCTCGGCACACGAACGCTGAGCTGGTACGGCTCTTTGATCTGGCGGCGAATCGCAGCGGGGCGATACAGCGACATCTGCAGCGGCTTGCACGGCAAACTTGCGTGGAGAGAGGGATTTGAAGACTCGGCGAATGGACTCTGTGTACATGGCGTTATGAAGGGTTAGTAAGCGAAGGATGTAGGGGTTAGACGGGGCCAGCGGGAGATGAAGAGCGGATGCTCAGTATATAGAGAACCATTGCGGTGAACATATGGTACGTGGAGGGCAGGGACTTCGGGGGAGTGTTGGGAAGGTTGATGCAGGCGGTGCAAGCGACGCTTGGCGCCGTGCGCAAGTGACGTGCTGCGCGGCTGACTTGGATGTGTCTGTTGACGGCGATCTGCACCCAACCACTGGCTCGCTTGGCGACTCCATTCGTGAAGCTATAAAAAGCCCTAAAAAGCAGCAAAAACGGGCCGTTTTTCTTTTCTGCAGACTTAGGTTGGGGAGTGGGGGCACGTGCTTAAAACCTTCATTGCGGCTTGCCTGGCGACGATTAGCGCTCCGCGCCAAGTCATTTGCGCCATCAAAGTCAAAAACCGATGCGAAGTTCATGAGCGAGAGCGTTATGCGTCGAAAGAGCGCCTTTGCAAAGGACCGCTGCGTGATCTTGCGGAAGGGAAGCTTGAAGGACTCAGTACACAGCACCCTTGTAGAGTGCCGCTCGAATTCCTACTGCAGGATGTTCTGCCATTGAGCTTTACGTAAAAGGTTGCTCGTCGCGTCCTGTGTTGCACGGTTCCACGTTCAATACTCTCCTGAGCGATGACCCAGCATTGCTGCTCAGACCCATCTGAGCTCTTTTTTGGTCATATAATTGTCGGAGTCGACTCCCATCCCATTGCGCAACACATAGGCGGGGCGCGCATGCGCGCTTTGACGCGACGAATACAAACGTGTCTAAGCCTCTTGGCCCACGGATCATGACGATGGTCGCATTTCTCGCACCGGGTATGCGTGTATCCTGGAAGAATCGCGCGATTTTCCCCGTCGACCACTTCATCCTTATTATCACCCTTCGATCAGACCCTATCAAATCGCGTCTCATGTGGATTGCATATCATACAGATGCAAGCGAACGAACGAGCTAGACAATCTGGCCTCCCTTGCGCCTGGCGTTGTTCACCTTGATTCGTTCTCTGTTTTGAAGCCGGAACAATCGCTTCATTCTGCTGTCATCCATACACTCAAACACCCTGTCATAACCACCCTCTTCGAAGAGCTTGCTGGCCTCCCGAATGAGTTCCTCTTTGGTCGGTTGCGGATCGTGCAATCTCCATAACCATTCTGGATATTCCTGATCTTTCTGTGACATGGTCAGCACTCGTGCATTTGTTCCAAACAATATGTACCACTACACACTTACCATTTCTTGCGGCCCCTTCGCCGGGTCTTTATAAATGTTCAGGCGATCAAGTCCCTCTTGCGCATAACGCACTTGCGAAGTCATGCGCATCCTGCTTCGAATTATATTTTGCCATAGAAACCGGTTCGTTCCTTGCAACGCTTGCATGCTTAGTTTCTCTCCACACAAAACGCTGCTGACGGCAATTTAAAGCCCTTCGAAATTACAAACGAGAAAGATGGAGCAGATAGAAGAAGGGCAACAGCTTAAGGCAGAGATTCGACTGAACGATCCTTCTAGCGTCCTGGTCTTGTCAAAAAAAGGACGAGCTTTCTACGAAGGTACAGTACGTTTCTTAGATCGCGCATCTTCTATTCGGAAAGTAGAAATTTGAAAATCTCAACATAGTTTACAATTTAGTTTGACAAAATCCTTGGTGATGGTGTCAGACGAATCACACTCATTCTTCTTCGCTTGCAGTTGTGCTGGGAATCGAGCTCATATCGACGAGACTGGTTAGATACGACGAAGATACAAGGATAACCCTTTGCAGGATCTTTTGCAGGCCTTGCTTCTGTATATTCGCCCTGGGAAGTGTGCAGAGCTGCAAATTCTTTCACGGCATGGTTCGGCAAATACATCCACGAAACTGCAAGTAGCGTGTCTCCTTAACGAATCCACCTTATAGTCATTTCAAAACAAGAGCAAGACACGCTCACTCAGTAAGTGTAGTTATACTAAACGGTTTCCATAGTCATTTCAAATAGAACTAAGCCTGGCAAAGGCCGTACTTGTCAAATTAAGCAAACATCAAGCGTATGGAGAAGGTTTGGGACCAGACGTCATCTAAAATTAACTTTCAACAGTTATCATCGTCGTCCAACATGCAGAGCATGACCTTTTGCGTTCACATGTTTCATGAGTTTCGTCCGCGACGGAAACTCTTCCGCACAAACATTGCACCTATGCACAGCGGTAGCTGCCTTCTTTCTCTCTTCTCTTAGCTTTCGCTTCTCTTTCTTGGACAAGATTCGCTCCTTCGGTTCTGTTCTCCCCTTGTTCACCTCTTCTTCTTCCTTCTTAGGATCATTTTGTTCATCTACGCCTTCACGGCCATCATCTGTTGCTTCTTCTTCTTCTCCGAACAAAGCGGTTGACTGCATTCGCGTCTTTCGTTTCCGCTTCTTCTTCGACTTGGAAGTCTGTGTACCTACGGCTGAACACTCTAAGTTTTCGCTTGGCTCTGATGTACGCTCATCGACACCACCCTCCACGTCTCTCATCACCAAGTAATCCTCCTCTTCTTTCAAAACTTGTCGCTTCATCTTGGTCATAGCAGACTTATGTTTCTTTGATCTCTCATGATCCGCTTTTTGCGCAGATGTACGGAACGCCTTCTTGCACGCTACGCAGTACAAGTCTTCAGGCACGTCTTCTTCCTCGCTCGAAAACTGCTCCTCGTCCTCCAGAGCAGAATCACCAGCATCTTGCTCTTCTTGTGTATCGCTTTCAGATTCCTGATCGCTCCCTCTTGCTCTTCTCCTTTGCTGTCGTCGCTCAATTTTTTCATCTAGGGCAATACCCGCTAAAATCTCATCAAGTGCGTCAGCTTCTTCCTCGAGAACAGCTTCCCTGGCCTCTCGGATTCGCTGGGCTTCATCTCTTCTCTCTTCTTTCTCAATCGTTTCTCTTTCTTTTCTGGCCCTTTCCTTCTCTTCTCGCTCCCTTATTTCCCGCTCACGTCGCTTGATGACTCGAGGATCTCTCTTCTTAACGAATTTCACGAGTTCTCGAACGTTATTGTTGAACTCCTTCTTAAACTTAGCCCTTTGTCTTTTGTTTTCTTTCTCCATGGCTCTCCGATACTCCCTGTTCGGCGCCTCAGCCAGATTCCATTTGTCCGCAAACGCAAAAGATTTCGACGATGAAAACGGTTCCCATTCTTGATAAAACATGCGCACCTTCTCCCAAGGTGTATCTGCGTTACCGAACTTGGGAGCAGCCCTGGCTTTTTCTTTATCGGATGCTGCAGTTTCTTCCTTCCACAGCTGTTCGAAAAGAGTTTGAAACACGTCATAGAAACCACCATCGCCTTCATAACCTTTCCACGCCGAGCTAGTAAAGTATGCAAACAAGTTGACTTCTGTGGCACTCGAAGCCTGAGTCTCCTCCGAATTGGGGTCCTTTCCGCGCAAAATTTGGTCGCGATGAGCATCATACCATGCGCGTTCATGTGGATCTGATAAGACATCATACGCATGCTGGATTTGTTTGAATGCTTCCTCAGCCTGTTCCTGACGGTCAGGGTTCTTATCTGGATGGTGTGCAAGAGCCTGAAGTCTGTAGGCCTTTTTGATTTCACTTTCAGTTGCCGTTAGTGGGATCTGTAAGGTCTCGTAGAGACACCGTGTCGGTGGAGCCATATTGGAGAGGAGTTTGTGAAAACGAACTGCTCGAAAAGTCTCTCTATTCTTCGGGTTTAGTTGTTTCGATTTATCTTAGCCTAGTCGCAGTTCTAAGATGTGCCACAAAGTTTCACAGTGCGGAATCCGCACCGTGTTTTGTGTTTGGCGGGAGTACCTTCGTACTGTAGTCGAACTTGTGCGATCATCCTCACAGGCCATAATCGGTGCCAATGAACACTGGGAGACTTGTGAAATGGGCATTGGTCATTTTGAACTCCCGCGACCTAATAGAAAGACGACAAGTGGGTGCCACCATTGATCTCAATTATGGACGATGTTCTGCTGTCCATTCCCTCGCCACTACTCTGTACTGGCACGGAGGGCAGATGTTCCTGTGTGAAAGCAACGTTCTCCATGACCTCGGCCAGAGGTCTTAGATAGATAAGACTCTGTAGGAAAATAACAATTCTTGTATAACTATCAAGAACAACGTGATTGCCTCAAACCGAGTAGATCACCGAGTCACAGGAAGTCGTCTTCAAACGACGTTTTCCAACCGCTTCAAGATCCGCGATCGTTGCTCCCATCAACACGAAGCTGTCAAACATATCTTTCTATGCCTTCATCTGCAACCCTACAAGAGTTGGACATATATCATCATCTTCGCACTATGCACAAGGCTCAGTGTGCGTTTGTAACATCGACTCCTGTTGCAATCCGAAAGCGTTGCTTTTCTATATGTCGCGCTTTGCGCCCGTATACGCGACATGCAAGCCCTCCTGCGAGTCGCCCTCAAACCACACTTCCTTTGCGTCGTTTGAACCCCGTTGCCTCCGTTAAGCCCCAGCAAGAAACCCCCTGGAACCGCGTGAAAGTGGTTGAGAATTCTTTCCACTGCGAGGCGCACCGATATATCGTCGTCAATGTCGGTGTAAGCGGAGAGAAGGGTACTCTAATCGACTCGTATCGGGTACCTGGTATGTTTGTGCAAATGCGAGCCTCTCCTGAAGATAAGCCTTCGTTCTTCGCCATCTCATGTGCACCAAACATTGCTGGGTACTTTGAGTTTCTCATCAAAGAATCAGAATACTCTAAGAGCATATGTGACATCAAGGAAGGGAGTATGGTTGAGATGTCCCCAGTTATGGGTAAAGGATTCCCCATGTCCAAACTTAATTTGGCTGACTACGATGAAGGGCACAAACCGAAAGACATATTGCTCTTCGCGACTGGGTCTGGAATTGCTCCCATACGTGCTGCAATAGAGTCACCGCTGAATGGACTGAATGTACCGTTACGAAGATCAGTAAAGCTCTTCTACGGTGCTAGATATCCAAATAGGATGCCATACATGGAAAGATTTGGGATGTGGCAAGTGGACGGTGTGGAAATTATACCAGTCATGTCCAGACCTCAAGACGCGTTTGACAAATGGGATGGGGAAACAGGTTATATTCAGGATGTTCTAAAGAACGCAAGCGTTGATAGCCCGAGTGAAACAGCCGCTCTATTATGCGGGGTGAAGGGCATGACCGAGGATGTCACAAGTTTACTCAAAGAAGCCGGTGTTCCAGAGGACCGAATTCTTCTCAACTTCTGATTTCTACCCTTCAGTGTTGACTTTTGACTGCTAATCTCTCAATAAATCTTTTTTGGATCGAGCAACTTGACATGAAGTTTGTATCTCTCGACACCGCGCTGAAGAGCGCGACAACCGACGGCTCAGGCCCATATCTGTCTGTCCTAGACCAGAGCCCTTGCAGGCATGGTTCTCTAGGTACTAATCATGCAGTTCTATCCGATGAGCTAGGTATGGAGGATTTTGATAAGGACTAGAAGTATCCTCCCCCACTCCATTATCTTCTTCTTCATCGTGGTCTGTAGCCTCTAATTTCGGGGCTCCAGGAAACACTCCATTACCTTTTCTCTGTTTTCGTCGCCAGTTTCCTATTCCTACGCTGATGGATGTCTATTCCGAGGTTCAGCGTGGAAGCCAGAATTTCTTGTCTACAGTCTATGTACAAGCCTAGCTCTGTAGCGCAGAGATAGCCTTGTTCGGTTCTACGAAGCTTTCTTGCTCGTTTTATTTTTGAGGACATAATTCACCCATCTACTTCACATGGGGTTTATCTACTCTAAGGTATCGCCACGATCTTCGCCTTTATCTTTCTTGCCATCCTTGATCTACCGCCGCCACAGATAACTTCAATCTTTTATCCGCTTTTAGGCGAAGAAACGGTATCGATATTCAGCACAAACGCTCTTGGCCAATTCTGCGGACAAAGAACTACCTCTAGTAGTAGGTACTACTCGTACATTGGCCTTCGAAAATAGAAGGAAACGTCTGGCAATGAAGAAGAAAACCGTTTCGACACCCCCAAAAAAACTTTTCGTGGTGCAGGGTATCGACTGACTTCTTGTCTACCATTGTACAGTACTTGATCTTTGTCCGGTGTCCGGATCATCCGGCGGGCGGTGATTTTGAAGCGCCCAGCGCGCACCGGTGCAGTCTCGCACGTGCGAGAAACAGTCATGGCCCATGGGGCGTGAAAAGTTTGGCAAGTTTATACGAAGGGAGCCTTCGTTTCCGCTTCTTTCAGGTCCCTGTTGCGACCTCTGTGACTACGAGTCAGGTACCTTTGTAACCCTTCTGATTTGACTCCAGTTGGAGCCACTCTAGCTCATATCTTATATGGCACAAGATCATCAACAGAACTTATTATATTTTGGATATGGTTCCAATTTATCACGTAAGAAAATGGGAAGGCGGGGCGCTTCGGGTTACAATCGCACAAGTGACCCACTCAGTATTGAATATACTAACGCGTGTATGGGACACCTCAAAGACTGGAGTCTTTGCTTTCATCATGGCGGTTACCCCCCCGTAGAGCCATCCTTTGCTTCAATACGGCCCACAGAAGGAGACGAAGTGTACGGAATTGTATACGAAATAAGGACAGCTGCTGATTGGGAACAGTTAATGCGGAGTGAATGCGTCACAAGTCCAGGACACCTGAGCTCGTACACGGTAATACAGGTCCATGTGGAATGTTTTCCGTCAAAGTCCTCAGCTACTGGTACTATCAAACTGGTGAATACATTAGTGACCGCATCCCACAAGAAAATACCTCGAAGCTTGGAAGCTTATCTTAGGCCTTCAAAACGTTATGTGAGCTGGTTGATTTCAGGGGCGAAAGAAGAACAACTACCACAGCATTATATCGATCGTTTAGAAAGACTCCCGGTGGCGGCAGATTGGAATTCCTTCATTTTGGAAGAGATGGGTATGATGATACGAATATTATCCTATAACTTGCACCACATGAACTTGACGCATTTGCTGCATCCTTTCTTAAGTTCAGGTATGTTTGTGTATGCATACCATGAACGCCTTGCCCACCAAAAAGACACCTTTCAGTATGAGCGCGGTGTTTTGGTCTTATGTAGAGTAACAATGTTTACCATTTACTTGCTTCCAGTTCTTCTGACGTGTTTCCTATTCGTGTCGAAAGGAGGGCTATGGAGATCCTATCAAAAGATGAGGAAACGAGAGATGGCACCGAGCATCTCGACAGAACTTGAAGCATTAAGTCATACATAACACGAATCGTTCTGATTGTAATAAGTTGGTTGGTTGAATGTTACAATGGGTAGAACAGAAACAAAAGTGCTTTGCCCGTATTGCAACAATTTCACAGGGCCTAATCAGTTCAAGCTGCGACTCGTTGAAAAGTGCACCTTAAGCTCGGATAAGACCTTTTCGTATGCGAGGCCCGTTCTTAACAAGCGTTTATTCTCGGAATGAAGTGCCAAAAACCCTAAATCAGCTCCAGTATCAAACGTTTAGGAACGATTCGCCTTCCCTGGTTTCAGGTCGTGATACACCATGGACATTAGGAAGTCCTGAAGAGTTTGCTGACGCGAATAGTTACGCTGGACGGGTTATACACATACTGTCACCCAAACATTTGAGTTCTAGAGAGCTTGTCAATAAGCAATGACAGATACGTACATGGATAGATATGCAATCCGCACATGAGAATCTTTCGATATCTACGGAAGGCTATACCTTCGGTATATCTACGAAGTCGTAGATAGTACAGTTCCCTTCTTTCTACTAGAGCAATGTATGATACTTTCGCACTACGACAGTCCACGTGGTTGACGAACTTCTTATGCGCAGTTCGTACACATGAACGCTACCCTGCGTAGATGAGACGTTGACAAGTTAATCTCACCTCTGCAAACCCTACAGTGTAGGGCCTACACCCCATCTGCTACACGTTAGATACTGTACGTTGACACGTTGAGCTCACCTTTGCAAACATAGGTATACTGGACCAGGTAATGTCGTTTACCTGCTGTTGGGGAGCACTGCTCTTCGTCTGCATCTGCTCGTCGAACAAGCAAAGGCTCGAAGAGTCGCGGGCGTTTTTGTTGACAGGATGGGGCTATGACGAGTGAGAGGCGATTCGGTTTCGTGCATCCTTTCGTTTCGAAAAAAGCACCTGATTTCCTTCAAGGCTCAGGCACTCATCAACTCTGCAGAAGAACTGCAGTTTTCAGATCACGACCAGTCTTCGTGATGTCAGAAAACTCGAAAGCTACTCCTGATTACTTTTATTTTGGGTATGGATCCAATATGTCTCGCTCAAAGATGCGAGGGCGAGGTTTCCCCGGAAACAATTCCGATTCCTCAGGAATAGAGTTCACTGATGTTTGGGTTGGACGCCTTGCAGACTGGCAACTTTGCATGAACCTGGGAGGAAGCCCACCATCAGAGCCCGCATTTGGCAACATTAGGCCTTCCAAGGGAGATGAAGTTTATGGTGTTGTGTACAGAATAAGAACGGAGGCCAGCTGGGAGAGCCTAAAGCGAAGTGAGGGAGTGAGAGATCAGTCAGAGTCGAATAAGTCTACATATCATATGATTCAAGTGAACGTGGAGTGTTTCTCACGGGACTCGCCCAACCAGAAGACACTTCGTACCGTGAACACCCTTATGTTATCGGTAAATAGAATCCTACCGCGTCGACTCGAAGATTTTGTATTCCCATCGAGTAGGTACATGAACTTGCTAATATCAGGAGCGAAAGAAGAAGGTCTTCCTCAGGACTACATTAGGCATCTGGAACTCATGCCAATAGCCAGAAAATGGAACAGCTCAGTTTTGCCAGAAATGAGTCTCTTGCTCACGGTGCTGTTCTTTAATTTAGCACGTGTAGGCAAAGGTCATCTATTGAAACCTTTTAGAGTTTCCGTCTTATACCTCTATGCCTTTCATGAGAGCTTCGCACGCAAGGAACGCACAAAACACTACGAGCGCGCGATAATGTTTTTTTGCAAGATGGCGATGTTATGTGTGCTCCTGATTCCTAATCTTGCCACAGTTCTCTTGTTTGTGGGTAGGAGACAAAGCTGGGAAACGTATCAAAGGTTCCGACGGAGACGAGCGGGCTCCATTGCTCCCAAAACTCTGACGAAGGTGAAGGCTCCGTGAAACTCAGTGGGGCCTCATTCGGTTAGAAGTTCCGGTAGTTTGTATCCCGATATGCTACGCGGTAGATTGCTAAGCCCTTTGTCGCTCCCATCACTCTTATTGATTCTGTAAAATATCGAGCACGTCTCCTAGTTTGATATTGAAACCATCTTCGGCGGCTACAAAACGAATAAAACGGTGGGTAACTCTAAACTGTATAACATTTTACCTTGTTCGCGTTTAGAACTTTGGCAACCTGTTGGACCTGTAGAAACGAAGCTGAGCGTAGAACTTGGAAAGGTTGAGCTGTTATCATTTGCTCTGTCAGCTATGAACAATCTATTGGGTTGCTTGAGCGACTGTGCAGGGTTGTAACAGTGGCTAGTGAATTACATACGACCGACCTACTCTACGTCACAAGACCTGTAACACGGAGTCCGTACTAGCATCGAGTATCACATTAGTGCAACATGTTGTCTTACATGTGCGCAATCCTAGTCGCATGTTTGCTTTTGTTACCCCGCAATTCGTCGATTGGGCGCCCCGAAGATCATTCGAGAGAGCGGTTTCCGTTTGTAAGAAACTCTTTGCACGTGGCTCCCGATCAGGTTGGAGCCACAGGTTCCATCCCGGCTGAGAATTTGATTACAACCGGAAGAGCACCATGAGTATCTTTTGCTTGATCTGACACGACGTTGCGTCAGTAATGAGTGTGGACAATTCTCCATGTTGTTCTAACCGAGGCAGACATTACCACAAATGTCATGGAGGCGTACCCTGGTATATAGGTGCGGTTCACGAAAAAGAAGTTGTGAACGAGCTTTACAAAGCACGTGCATTACAAGTGTACAATACGGAAGCAACGAGCGGAGATGTTCAGGCAGGTTGGGCTTGGTTGGAAGTAGTTGAAAGAATGACGAATCATCGCAGAAAGAAGATGAAAGTGAGGGCTGTACCAACGGCAGCATGTGCCAAAACGGCAAGCAAGCGCACAAAGTATGTAAGCGATCGATGTTGAACAGACACATCCCGCCATAGGTTGAGCATAATGACGAAGGCTCCAATACAAAACGCCGCAGCCATAGAAGCAATCTGCGCCGTGCGGATGGGCAAAGTAGCTACGCATGCGGCCACAACAACAGGAGTCATGGAATATCCGTACACCATAACAGTACCCACGAGCGGGTGCGATCTGACCGAAGATTGTGTTAGGGAGCGCTTTGCAAACAGACATTGAAACAACGTAAGCACGACAGGAAACACAAACACATAGAAATAAAGAACGGATGCAGCGCGCCACAAGCGCGAAAACTCCAATGTTGATATAGACGGCTTCAAAGACGTGGTTTCCTTCTTGCGGAACACATTTGCCAGGAACTCTGCACACTTTGCGCCCATGGAAAGTGCGAGTACCAGCGTGGTAGTAACCCAAACCGGTGCGTAAAGGTCCGGCACAGAAGTACCGCCCATCTCGTCCTCGTCGCCATCGGCCCAGCCCAGTAGCGGTTTGTACGGCAACAGCGCGCGAAACAGCCGCGTAGTTAAGTCTGCGACGTTTATGTCGAAGTAAGCGGCATAAAAGCGAGGATGATAAAAGCGCGGCTCAGATCGTGTTCCCGCGGGCTCATTCTCCCAGCCGCCGGTGTCAGCACCGTCGTCAGAGACGCCGTCGTCGTATAACGCGAACGGATTCGCAGCGCCACCTTCTCCGGTAGCGACGGGCGCGTACGCGGCGTCGAACGGATTGGACGACGGCGGCGCCGAGGACGCGGCTGTCGTGGACGCTGTCATGGTAGCAGCGGGACAGACGAGCGGCGCTGTGCAGCCATCGCACTTTCGCCGGAGACAAAGTTGGTGGGTGCGGTGTAGGCTACGAACTTGAAGAGAAGGGCTTACGTCCACGTGGCCACGCGTATGTAAGCGCTGGATTTGACGTATGGCGCACGAGAGCGCAGCGTGTGGGGAGCACTTCTGCCACGTCGGCGCATGGCCGAAACGCGCGTCCATTGGACATGCGCCGCGTTTCGGTATGCTTGCATTCGACGCGCCACGCGCCGTAGCGCAAAAGCTAGATTCCTCCCTCGCGCTATCTCAAACATCGTGCGCTATAAAACTGCCGTCCGTCAGCGCCACATAGCCTTCCGTCCAACCCCTCCCATCGCTCCACACATCCCGTCCTCTCCACC
>JASCIV010000331.1:0-24135 GCA_030374735.1 Gracilaria caudata
GGAGTTCGGGGAGAACGAAAGGAGATATGGGATAGAGAGAACATTGCCGACGTCGGAAGGCATGCGTTCGCGGAGAGCTAGACCGTCGTTGAATGAGCAGAGAGAAGACGAACGTGGTAGCGGAGATGCTTCGAATGGAAATAGAAGACTAGATAGAGTAGAACAAGCTAGGAGGGGAGAACTTGAGGAGCCAGAAAGAAGATATAGAAACCAGAGCACAACGCCGACAACGGAAGGAATGCGTTCGAGGAGAGCTAAACCGTCCTTGAATGAGCAGCGAGATGCGGAACATGGTAGCCAGAATGTGTCCAACAGAAACAGAACGCATGTTAGAACGGAGCCAGTTGTTGATGAAAGAGCAGGAAACGAAGAGGACATTAGTGTCCTATCGCGGTCTTGTCTTGTTGACAAGGTGAACATCATGAAGAGTGAGTTAAGGAAGGTGAAGGAGGACTACTACAGCGTGATGGTTTGCTTGAAGTTGACACTGAAGGAGGTGGATCGGCAAAGAGAAGAGTTGAAAGACAAAGAAGTATTGGTAGAAAGCTTAAGAGAGGCGGCAAAGGAAGAGAATGGCCCCGGAAGGGGGCGTGACCAAGGACAAGGGGAGATCACGAGGCGGCGGAGGTATGAAATAGGGGTTTCAGAATGTTTTTATGGATTTGCAAGGGCTGTGTATGATAAGATTCTTCATTACGCAAAGATCGAAACTTCACAGTTGTGCTAATTGAAGAGAGGTTAACAGCGCTGTCGTCATTGACTTCTAAGGTGACGCACATTCTGTTTTGATACGAACCCGACAACGAACGATATCCATCGCATGACTGAATGGTTGAGCATGGCTCAATTACTACTTGTGCAGGTCTTCCATACGAAGGACTCTGACTCATTTTGTCTGACGCCCACCCATGCAGTTCTTCATCTCCCGCAAATGCTGAAAGTGTGTGGTTCCCTGCGAAACGTTTCCCAGGTCCTGGTAGAACGAGTGGCTGGTGACTGAGATCAGAAGATCTTCACAGCGACCTGAGGCCAACCTCTTCCACAAAACACACAATATCTTTGGGCTACGCATGCTCAGTGGCGAGTTTGTACTCTGTGAACAGCAAAAGCCAATCCCAATATCGCGTGCACCATACAGTGCCAATCAGTCCCGTACGGATTCTTCGGGATCCGGAATTGTGGTGGAGGCCACTAGTGCGCTTCATATTGATTCCGGGCGTGTTGGGTCTTCGAGAGAACCAAGTACGAAACTGATTGTAAGTGGGAAGGGAAGAGTCGTGAGTGGTACAGAAAGAGTAGAACATATGATACAGTATGCTCAATCTGTGCTCCCGATAACATGTTTTGAAATCAAGGCCTTGCGATTGCTTTTGTTTCCATCGGTTAAAATCAAACACCAAGAAGCATCAGTGAAACTTGAGAGCCATGCAGAGCTGCACAGAAACAGACGGCAGGAAGTTCACAGAGCGAGACAACGGTGCTGGGTTGCAGCACATCTCGAATCACACGATCCGAGTCTCTCGCAAGAGTCTCAGAACTCACCGCTCCCGTTCAAATTGTACTATGGCTGCTTAGACGAGATTTGGAGAGCCGAAGTTTCATACCGCAGACCTGGCGAGCAGATCTTGTATCAAAAAGAGATCCAACTTGTTCGTGTCAATTGGCAGTAGGGCCTTCGCCTTGATTCTAGAACAGGGCTCCCGTACACGCGTCTGCAAGACACTCAAAGAAGAGGGACATTGCGTGATAACGCAGAAGCGTTGAAGACATCTCTTGCATCAAAAGACTGGTTGGGTATATGGATTTCGACCAGCGGCGAACGTTCTAAGACCCCATGCATTACTACTTGTGTCGGTCAAGGAACTTTCGATTGATACTGGGTGGACTACTATGATTGAAAGGGAGCGAGTTTCGGGATTGGTTTCTTTCTTGTCCTATTCATATGTGGTGGCGAAGATGGGTATTTTCGGTGCTGGTTAATTGTAGAACCAGATGAGGACAAGAGATGCAGCCACAATGCGAGCGATTGGCGCCGACCGTATGACGGAGACGAGAGCATCGCGATGAAGATGAGCGTGACGACCCTGGGATGGGGTGACACGCAAAACTGAGCAAGGTCGCACGGTTAACGGCACAGGTGCCGCCCGATGCAGGTAGCGTATTACATGAAGAAAACAAGAGCGCTAATTTTGAATTCAATTATACGTATCAGGGAAAGGAATAAAAGCAGCGTTTCCATTTTGGATGCTCTCAAATACAAAATAGAAACCGTTCTCGGTGGCGTAATTTTTGATTTTGTAAATAAATGTGGGGTATCACGAGGGCATCATTCTGCACAAGATTAAAGCATCTACAGAGTATCAAAGGCGCATCACTTTGCGCATCGTACGAATATATTCTGGATATCATTAGAATGTCCAATGGGCATTAATCGTGCGTCTTTTACGCATATCGAATGGACATCCGTGGGATAATTTACGCGCATCTTTTGCGCATCAAAGAACTATGTCAATACCTCCCGGAACACTAAAAAAATGCAAAACACACCGTACATCTTCCGAATATCTTTAGTGTATCACAGTGCCTCAGTGAGTGACCACTTGACAATTCTTAGCTCCCCAACTATAAAGAAAAGCAATGAAGAATGGATCTTTAAATGCAAAACGCGGTGAGAGAATTCTAACTTCTGGGATTCCATCACCATCCGCATCCATACTGGCCACCTCGGCAGCGAATACGTCATTGCACCCACGATCACGGCTAAAATCACTAATTTAGGATGGCTCTCTGAACGTTCACCGCTTTTGAGATAATTGAAAGTTACGGCAACAAGCTTTGCTCCTAGCGCCCTCTTTGCACTTGTGTCGCGCTCAGGGGACTGGGTGACCGCATGATGAGCTCAGCGTTGACATGATGGTGCGCATTGAATATCTAAGATACATGCGACGTTTATGGTCTCGAACCGGAGAGCAACCGTACTTCTTCCATGTGCGAGGGCTGTCGTAGGCTTCCCGTACTTTAGCAGATTCTGTCCACTTTATTTGGACGTTGGTGATATGAAGGTCGTAACATAAATTCCTGTTGTTCGTTTATAACCAACTAACATCTTCGAGATTGCCTTATTGGCATTGTTTGTAGCAATTGCCGTATGAATCACTTTGGGTTCCGTCCCGGAATCTTTCTGTTTATAATTCCGAGAGCCAAACCGCTTTCTGTCACAGTTCTCTGGGCAGATCTACATCACCCATTTATCTTTATATCTGAAAGCGGCATGGACGTGGCTACCTTTACCACACCCATGGCACTCAACATGAATTTTGATCAACTCATGATCTACGGAACAAGTGAAACGCCCTTCAACACAGTGTTTCATCGATCCACCACGGATTCTCGAATTTGGTCGAGGTAGTAGCGCCTTTTGCAATTGTTAATGACCCCTATCAAGCGTTGAATGCATGCAACCGACTAAATTGTCGTTTCATCCTATCTTCGGGTCTCGGAGTAGATCAAATCATTCGCTCTATCGCATGTCAATTGGTAGTGCCATTTCAACTCAGCCAAGATAATTTTCACTTTCTTGTTACTCTCGGACTGAATTGAGATATCGAAAACCTTTTTGAGTTCTCCGTAGTACAAATCCCTGGAAGTGGGTGTGTTCTCAACATCAGTACTGCTCAACGACCAAGAATGTAAACTATGTTCCATAAATTCTGCGGCGACAAAGAATATCTGTCCCACATTGTCTCTTGCCTTCAATCCACACCTGTAATTATCGTATGTTTCAACAGAAAATGCCTCTTCTCCCGGTCTTTCAATCGTTGCCGGAGCGTATTCTCCGGCTCTCGTAATTGTGAATTTGGGGGTACGAATCCTCTCTAGGGCTATGCGGCTAATGGCGGCCTTCACTCGCTCCTTGAATGGATCAAAATTCTGACCCGACCCATGCAACGTGGACAAATTTGTGATCTTGATCCATGGACAGAGCTTTGGGGTGTTGTAACGTGGAGTTCGAAAACTGTTCAATGTCGTGAATGTTATTTGTCCTCTTGTTGTGTTCTTCTGGGGCAAGCCCAAAAGACATCAGTTTGATGGAGAGCAGCCTATGGTTTTTGCGGAACAAGTTTGCTTCTACGCCTGACTTCGAGTGGATGCGGCGCCTAATTCCTCCCAGAAGACGTTCTACCAGATTTTATGAGGATGCTGGCACTGGTCCACTTTCCTGAAACATATCTGGTAAATGCAGAATGGCTTGAGTCGACGGAGTAAAACAATAATAATCTGATGCCTGAGTCACAAGTAGTTCAGTGAAACGGCAGAAAAGCTCTTCTACGATACGTAATATACAGGTCTTCCTGTGCGGACTGCAGTCGTAACTGAAGCATACATTGACAAGTTCGCCAGTGACACGCCAAAGACGAAGAAGCTTTCTATTCATTTTGAAGTAATGAAGGAAGGGAAGAAGGTACCACTTGGTCTGCCTTTTCAAATCCTCTGCTTTGTAATTTGCCAGTAAGTCCAAAGGAATTGGCGACCTACCCAAACTGCTCGGGAAACCCCGTGAAACCCCTTCCATCGTTTCATTAATGAGTGCCAAAATTTCAGATTGCACGCCATATCTCGGCACGCTTTTGAGGCGTTGATGATGAGGATGGACGCCTCTGACTTATCTAAGAATATGCTGGTCCAACCGAGAAGCCAGGTGCATCACATCGTACGGAAACGAGATAACATAAGCCAGTGAACGTTTTCGGAGTATGGAAGGCCTTTGTACACCACATTCCTTCATCAGCGCCTGTCTTTCTGATTCATCACACAACGTGCTTGCGAGGTTCCTCCATGTGGCTAGTACTTCAGAGCTCTGACGAAGAGGAGAACATTTACTTTCAATCACCTTACCATCTTTTCCTTCTCTAGGTCTTGCGATCAAACTTTTAAGAGCAGATGATGGTATGTCAGGAACTGCACAGCTACACTTCAACTCTTTCACATAATTTTTCTTCTCGGTACAGAATCTGCAGAAAATCAAGCCCGTGTGACCCACGTACCCTAAAACCTTTGTCGCGGCCGGCTGGTCTAAAATATACAACGAATGACCTTAGCAACCGAGTTCTATCGTCATAACATACCATTCTGTCCCTTCTTTCCAGCTTCCGGAGGTCTTCTATAATGCAGTACAAGAAGGTTTCGAAGTGTTCGCATGCGTATGAGATCCAGGAACAAGGGCAAGAACCACGGAGTTGGCAGCTTTGGCTCTTTGCTTTGGCCTTTCGTTCAGAATAGTACTTACAACGGGCCGTGACAATACAATCTCTCCTCGCTCGTTACGGTGGCATTCAAAACCGTCGGTTGAAATTGAGAGGAAAATAACTATCTGCTCTTCCGTCACCTCAGGCCGTTGGAAATGCTTTGGAATACCCTAAAAAACATATTCCCATTGTAATAGTCGTGCGGTATCTCATAATCAGCGCTAAACGGTGACGCGACGGTATTTACTGCTCGCTCTTACCCCCTTGGATTTTTTTGAACGTTTTCGGGCAACTTAAAAGTGCTTTAAACACCACAGACGGTTTCAGAAACCAAAATGAAGAGCTCTCTTTACCTTGCAAGGGCTTTTGTACACCTGGGGCACTCGCGGGCTCTCTGGAGTAGAATGTAACCTTTTGCACATTCTGATCGAGCTTTTGGTAAGCAAAGTTTTCTACTTTGCGTATGAAAGAAGTGATCGGTATGAGAACGAAGTCCCCAACGGTTTAGCTGCCAGAAGTCTCTCTAGAGAAGAATTTCAGCTGCTGGACACTTCTGCCGTATACAAGAAACCACCGATTCGTGTGAGGTCTTTCTTTCTGGGATCTAATTCTTCTTTTTGTTCTTCATCACCATCCAGTCGAAATGCTTCATCGGAATCAGTGTCGAAGATGTCGCTCTCTGAACTAGCGAACTCGATTTCACTTCCAGATTCTCGACTCTCTCAGAGGAGTGCGGTGTGTTCGCGTCGTTTTCGTGTTCTCTGTTGTTGTCCGTACTTTGTGCAAGCAACACTATTCCATTTTCCTCTCCATCGGTCTGATGATCGCTTACGATTTCATCTTCTTCTTGGTCGTATTCATGATCCATGCAAAGGGTGCTGAGGAGCTAAGTGGCGTTGATGCCTTCTGTTCTCTGCCACTTGCAGCTCCAAACGTATTTGTTTGTGGTGATGCTATCCTTGGCTATGGAGCTGTGGGAGGGTTCGACTGAAGGTCGCTGAGGTTCTGCCACCGATATCTTTTTCTCTCGTTGGATTGATACTCAAGGACCTCAGTGCATTGCGCATGGTCATCCTCGACCCCTTCACCATGCGCCTTTTTTGTTTGTGTCATTCCCACCTTTTATTGCGTGCTCTGCAGAGATGTTCTTCTCTTGCGCCCTGCATCCAAAGTCTCTTTTGCTTTCGCTCTGCAATAATACTCGAACAGATGGTCTCGACCTCAACGCTATAATCAGCTTTCACCTCCGCTGCAAAACATAAGGGACTACAAAAGAGGTTTGAAGTCGATTGAACTTGGAACTTAACATGATTCAAAGAGCATTTTCAGAAAAGCAGCTCAGTTTCTAAAAATATTAAGGAAAAAACTGACGTTTTCGTTTCAACTCGATAAAAACCTCCCTGGGAAGCGAATGCCCGGGAAACAGACGGAATAACTCATCACGAAAAGATACTTTAGTTTTCTCTCCGATGCAGGTGATCGAAATGAACTCCACTACCTTTGTCCGTGGTTCTCCATCTTCTCTCTTCGTTGCTTCTGTAACATCCACGCGACTGAACTTCAGCAGTTTCGTTGAGCAGCGCCACTACGAGATGGATCATGACCCCTTGCCTCCGGGTTCAAGAAGCTTTCCTTCTTCGGGTCGGCAACGACACTTGGGGCTTGGGTGTCTTCAACAACCATATCACCTCAAAGCTTGCCGCAAACTTTCTGAAAGTCTATCCCTTCTGCCCGGACCTTGCTCTCACCCTGCATTTTTCAGGTATTCACAAGACCTCTCAAAGCTTGGTGAAAATGGCTGATCTTGGTACGTTCATCCTCGTGGTCTGGAGTGTCATATCTTCTTATTATTGTCCTTCCTTCTTCGTCAGTCAAACTAACTCTTCTCTCTTTGACGCATCGCCAGTTGGTGCCCTCAGATACCGATACACGATGACTTCACGCGTAAAGCAGAACATATCCGTTGATGGACCTCCGTCAGGGTGCAAGACGAGAGCGTTGAGCGGAATGAATCCGGTTATGACAACACCGTGCCGCCGAACTATATTCCTATACCTACCGCACCTCACAAAAGGGGGATGAAAGACTCTGATGGAAACGGTGTGCCAACTGGTACGGTTCTTTCGCAAGGCATGTGTTCAATCGTCTCCACTGCGAACGTTTTCCTAGCACGGAGGAGGTTGAAGAATCCGATGGGGTTTTCATATATCTCGAGATGGCCAATGCCGCCAAAGATATGGTTCGCCAATACCTCTATGAGAAAATGAGCCTTATGCGTGGTGCTCGCACGTTCAGCTCTGTCAAAATCGAGTACGCATCTCAGCTTTCTCAGCTTAAGCATTACGTGGAGAGGTCCTTACCTGTTCATACAGCCGCTCAAAACTTCTGGGTGGTCACCGATTTCGTGAAAGAGACAGTGAAACATGACAGGAAGCCACTAAGGAAGCTTCGGAGCAAATTTTGGCTCGCTTCAACAAGGATCGGGCTTAGACGTTGGAAAGAGGTTTTGGTCGTTGAGAGGGATCCGGTAATAGCCTTCATTTTGGAGTTGCATCAAACGCTCAAACGTCGAAGGAGGGAGCTAGAGGAGAATTTAAGAACGCAGAAGCAAGAGGTAACTCGAATAAATCCACCATGAACGATGCCCGTGTACCGTCGGATCTGTCTGTTGACCCAGAAATTAAATAATATAGTGGTAAAATGACGGGGATGAATATTCACACTCTACTTGTAGCTCCAATGAAGATAAAGAGCGTCGCCAATCCTATGACCAAGTCGCAACTCGAAATCTCGGCCAAGAACCGGGCGCAAGCGAGCTCAGAGAGAAGTCGCGGATCGTTGTTTCGAAGAATATGAAAATCAGGCCAGTATGAAGAAGAAAGCAAAGATTTCTAAAGATCGTTCCCACATCGCTTCACGTAACCGTCAGAACCTCAAAACATCGGCCTCAAAGAACTGGTTCATTGCGCTCGTGGCAGTGCGACCGCTTCCGCTCCACCTTGTCACTCTTGTTCTGGATGTACTAGTTTCCCCACGCCTCGACGTAAGTAGGTAATCGAAAGATGGTGCTTGACTTTGTAATGGCCTACTCAGATACAAGAAAGTTTTGAACCTATTTCAACTAACGGTCGGCCTTTCCTATATGCCCTTACAGGTTCTTTTCGCGACGGTCCCTGTCAAATGGGAGAACGTATTTGAGATCACTTTCGAGCCACCTTCGTTCTTTCGAAGTGGACGTCGCAACGCTATTCAACTATACCGATTCGTTTTGCGTTTGATTCCCGTTTTCTGGATTTTCAACCCACTTTGGTCGGAGATGGACTCCCCGTGAATCACAGGTTCTTTTTCGTCTCACAGTAAAGGGTATGGGGGATTTTGCGTTTTCAATCTCCTCTTTTCTAACCGCATAATTTCTTGTCGGTTGCGCTTGTGGAGCTATCTTTTGCGCGGATGAGAACTATTTCGGCTCTGGGTGCGTATATCAAAGCTCATGGCTTCGGTCCGTTCTCGCGTATAAGGAGCTGGATTTCGAAGGTTATAGGTACCTATACAGACGAGAGTTAGTGATGAATACGTACGAAGCAGGGAGACCTCCATTGGCCATTTTCGTACATATTGCGATGAACCCCAGGCTAAAAAAGTCGGACAGGTTTTATACGGTTACTGCCATGCATGGAGCGAAAGTAAAGGCTACAAATGTGCAAAACCTGTTCGTATTTTTTCCTTTTCGAAAACTTGTTAAAGTTACAGTTTTGACAAAAGTCTTAAGGATAGGATACTGTTTCCCTAATTTTTCTATTTGATCTACCTACCTTCTTTGGCCTCGACCCGTACTATAATGGAGGCGTTTGTGTACCTCCTACAGGAACGTCTTTTGTACTGCATGTGTTACGAGGAACGCAGAATGCGGTCGCTCTGTCAGGATGACATTTCGGCCGGGTTCGGTACAGTTTTATTTGGCCATTTTTTGCCACAGATTATGTGCCATTCATTAGGCCATTATTAGTACCTATTTGGGCCATTTCTAGACCTAAGTATTTGCCAAATTTTGGGAACTGTTTCGGGCCATATTTTGCCCATTTTTCGGAAATTCAAATGGCTCATAAGGTTCTCTTGAGCTCGTTTGGCGCTATCCAGTACAAATTTATTCTAGTTCAGAGTATTACTCTTTTCATATACAGCTCTCAAACTCTTTCATTTCCAATTTTCATTTGTCGATCAGAAACTCTGCCGCAGAGCAAAGATTTGGTACTATCTTAAACCAACCCTAAGAGAAATTGTGTCACAAAAGGCGCATTATGTTTGGCAAAAAAAGTAGGAGCAAATGGCGTACAAATACTGCGAATACCCCCCAAAAATGGCGCATATTTTTCCCGCTATGCGCCGTTCGACGACCATTTTTTATTGCAATGTGCACAAGGATGTAGGCCACTTTTAGCACAATTTACAAATTACGTAAAAATGGTTGAGAAAAGCGTTCCTCTTATTTTCACCGCCGCGAAGGTTGTTCAATTTTTTTTGTCATTTGCAAAAAGTTCTAAAAATGGCGCATATACTCGTGCAAAAGAAATTTTAATTGGCGATCAAATGGCATATGGTCCGAATATTTTTCCCCTTTCTACGAGAACATTCCCAGCATTTGCTCGCGACTTAGTACTTTTGCAGAACCTAGTTCGTCATTTGTAGATTTATTTCTTCTAGGGGAAGTCAAGAATTGAATTCTTAACCTGCATTGAAGAGAACATGTTGCATTGGCCTGTAATATTACCTTACGATCATTCATGCCAAAGTTTAACACTACAGAAGAACCATCTTTTAGTGGTATGAATCTTACAGTCGTCTGGCCTCAGGATTTTAATACTGGTAATGTTTTTGTCTGAATCACCAGTTCTTGGCAATATGAGACTGAATTTGGTCAACAGGGCAAACAGAATCTTTGCAAGGGGTAGAAAGGTCATGTAATGAATCTCTTCTTCTTGAGGCAATGGCCTGAATCTTTTCTCTAAATTTCCAAGGCATGCACGGAGTGTCTTTGTACAACTTATTTGCCTTGAAAGCTCCAACTTCGTACACCATGCAATCTGCCCAACCGTAATACACGCATCCTTCAAGATTGTTTATACCGTTCGCAGCATCTAAAACGTAGCTGCATTCCGTCGGTAGCTCAAGACAGGCTTCTCTGAAGACTTGGCCCTCTGGAGATAAATTTAAGCCAGGTTTGACGGGTATTCGAAACCCTTTCTGTACTATATCTAGCGCTGTATCATAAAGCCCGGCCACTATTTGTAATTTGATTCCTGTTGGTCTTAAACTGCTTGGATAGTAAAGTGACATTAGAAAAGAGCAACCTTCGACGACATTCTGCTCCATAAAGGCGACAAAGCGATCTCCATTGCTTTCCTGCCATGTCCCCAGGGCAACAAAAATAGCTTTGTCAGGGAGGAATGGTGCGTACATCATTCCAGTTCCGGGCCCAGAGATATAAACGTCTGTACGGCTCAAAATTCTTAAATGTTCTCCAAAGTTATTAGGATATTCACCAATGGACGACCAATCAATATAATCTATGTTAAATCCAGCAGATTTTCCGACGTATGTCAAGTTTATAAGCTCCCTGACTTCCCGATGGTCGTATCTCTTATTGTGAACTATTATAGTCTTTATATCGGTTCTGTTTCGTTTCGACCATTTCCTCATTTTGACTCCAAACACTGAATACATGCGATTTCTGAAAAGCTTTGGAGCATTAAACTCAGCTCCTGGTATTTTCAAATCCTTTGTCATCCATCTTTGGCCCTTTCCACTAGTTCCCATGACCACGACATCAAATCTATGGAACGCAGACGGACTGAGCAGTTCGTGCTCATCATAAAATCTGTTCGTGCCTCCAAACTTCTTAAATACGTAGTCTGCTTGAAACTTCCATTTTGAGGTACTGTTCTTATTTACAATTATAGTGAATTGGGATATCTTTTCCCTCCCAACAACTACTAAAGCTACCCAAGCCGCATATAAGCCATCGAAAAGCGCATGGCCAATGTTAACACACCATGGCTGCTTAAAGTAAACGTGAACACCTCTATGAGTTTCTAGTTTTCTTTTTTCAAGGCGAGAAACGAATTCGGGATCATCGTTTCGAATATGTCCAAAATTATAGATGTTTTCATGTTTTGATCGAACTTTTAGATAAGGTGGCAGAGATTTTTCTTTAGAGTCGAGAAGCATTGTCCATTTACCATCGAGGTAATAAAGGTTCCGAAACTCGCATGATCGATGAGCATCGGGATTGTGCGTCAGTTCTGCATTTGTACATTTATATGTTGTAAGAGGGGTTCTCCCATCCACGGAGCTCATACTTTTACTCTCCCAAAGATTTCTGCATCTATTCCTCTCGCATTCTCCAAAAGAACATACTGGACCTTGGCTACCGTCACAGACCTCTCCTGGCTTTGATACAGTTGTACATATACCATGGTGGTTTAAGCGGCTTTTATGGCAGACCGACGAGTATTGACAATGCCTAGTGGTTTCACAAGAGGTTGAGCTTGAGAATTCGCCCTTGAGGTTATTACTGGCATTCCAAAATAGGATTTCATAGAAAGATATTACTAAAAGGAAAGCTTTGAACCATTTGTTCTTCAAATCCATAATGTTTTAGCTACAATTGAAGTTGATGAACCCGTACTAATATAGAACTAGAGCTTTACTGAATCGGTTTCTTAATTCTTGAGACGTTTCAATATCTATTAAGTACATTTTCTGCCTGTATTCAGACCAAAGATGACATAGATAGAACACCTTTTTTATATCTATTGCGATAGTATGAACGGTGACGATATGTTTATTATACGCACTCGTTATATATATATATATACCTTTCTCGTCGACGTCTTATTGAAAATGGACACAGCGAGATCTAAAATGACAGCATGTATATCCTGCGAAAATTCAGTTTCCACTGTAAACTAGCAGAATGATGTCATGTTTAAATGGAATTTGAATTAAACCCCATTGAATTCTGACACCGCTTCTTGTTTCTGACTTTATTATGAGTCAGGTCAAGGAAATAAATGTGAATATTAACTTCCAGTTCATGCGGCATATGAAAAAGAGCAAAGACAGTTCTTGCGTACAATGTATTGAGATACTACCTACTGGTTGAACAGGTCAACACGTCACCCATTGATCTAATTCTTTCACCTTTTTCGTGCTGATTACATGTATGTATATTAACATTGCGCTTTAGTACATGAGGTGTCAAAGTGTAGGCCATTTTTTCAGGTCCTTACTTAAATTGAAGTCGATAATTATCTTGTTCTCAAAGACTTGAGATACAGCAAATTTGACAATCAATGTCCTAAAAGTTTTGATGGCCCCAGTTCCGGAACCCAGGCAAAACTCTGTGTCGCTAAAAAATTTCATTAAAATTTAAATTAGAAAGCGCGTTTGGTGCATCAATCCGTTTGATAATCATTGCGCGCTGCTGCGCAAGAGGGGCCAGCCTCTTCTGGTTTTCATTTAACCGCTTCCAGTATTTTGTGACCCGAAACACAAATGAGCAATCGCAGAAATCCTTCGATGTTCAGTACAAACATTTTGGATCTGATGAGCAAAAATGCCATCAGCCCATTCATTGAAGTTCTCTCCACCACTTTCTCATCGACACCTTCTCTCTGGTTTCCTCCTTTGCCTCCCGTCCACCTTTCGCAGCCCTAACCGCTCACCTCTCCCTAAGAAAAATAAAATCACAAATGGCGTGCAACTGCTGCGAGCACACCACAAAAAATGGTGCAGATTTCTCGCGCTACACGCCATTTGACGGCCATTTTCATTGCAATGTGCACAAAGATATACTCCACTTTTAGCAGAACTTACAAACTTTGTAGAAAGGGTTGAGAAAAACGAATATCGTATTTAAAAATCTTTTCCGCATTCGTAGAGACATGGGCTTATTACGAAATGGTCGACTTGGCCGACGAGGTGCTCATTTTTGTCAATGGGCGTAGCAAAACTCTAATGTCGCAACTGGCGTAAAAGATCAGCACCGTACTGTAACCAGATTACGAGTGGGCGACAAATGTTCTACGCTGCCTTCTGGTGACAAGGAAGGTCTTGGCACCACTGGCGTACAAAATGAAAATGTACGCCAATAGAATTACAGTGGCAGCAGAGAAAATATTAGCCACCGTCATTAATGTAGGATTGTCCAATCATTTTACAATGTACTGCAATTATTCTATCAAATTTTCAATCTACCACTGGTGTGTGGCGATCCATGTGGGTCTCCTGTACGCCACTTTCACAATCAGAACCAGCATACTATCCGTTGGACAGTTGTGCACCGATCCGTTCACCTTCCGCCCTTCTGGTGCCCACAACACACATTCTTCTCTCTCACCGGCGCCCAAGAGCAAGCCCTGTGACCCTTCCACATACGTTTTCTCGAAGCCTGACTATCAGCTACTTGAGACGGTTGCAACCTCAAAATCTCCGTCATTAGGCGTCACATTGGACAGAATGCCTCCTTCCATCGAAAGGACTGTCTTCGACAACTCGCCGTAGCCAACGCCGAAGTCCCCCGCCGTGTCCGCAACAGACCATTTCAGTCACGTATGCGCTCTATTGTTGATCCGGTATTGCCGCCACTCGATTTGTCGGCTCTCTCTTCGGCTCCATCCCATCCGCTTCGTCTCCAAACGCCATGCCCACCTAGACCCTTCCCATCATCTAAACCCTCCATCCTTCCGCTGAGCCAAACCCATCTCCCACCAGAGCCGCATTTGATACCACAACGACAACAGCCTTTAAAGCAGCACCACGTTAACCTCCTCAGCTTTTCAGGACACCAACTGATCTAAATGCTGCTTTGGACGACGTGTTGGACATCTCCGGCAGACAGTCCCTTTCCGATTCAAACAAAATGGTGCGAAGCGCAAAAAGCAGACCACTCCTTGCAGCTCAACTAGATACCCGTCTTACCGCTTCTCCATTTAATCATTCCTCCCTATCTGAACTGCTAATCTTTTCTTCCACTTTTGACGCCCCTTCTGCGCTGTCCATTCTAAACGTTCGCTCCGAAAGAGGCCCCACATTAATTTGATCCTTTGCCGCCACAAACCTTCTTTCTGTGGAAATCTCGGGGCGAAAATTCATTAACCGAATCGCGAGTGATTTGCTCACCGAACAACAAGCACCGCAGCAACCTAGGCGGGAAAACAGAATTGCGTATTTCAATAAAAACTCGTTCCAAGATCGAGAAGAGTCTGACAGGAACGCTTTGGATCCATGAAAAAGAAGACCTACTGCAATTCTATTGAGAAATGGCAAGCCAAGAAATTTGGCCAGAAATTGCCATTGAAGACATATTGGTAATCTAAGAAAAAAATCCCGAGATATGGATATCTTATTGACCAGCTAATGACTGAAAGTTCTCCCCGGCCAACCCGAAGTGCAAAAAGGATTCGTCATCAATTTCATTCCGAGGCTATTATCTTTCGGACCGGAATGAGTACACTGCGACGGCGCTCATCGACAACTGGCTATGATACTGTATGAAAATGAGCGTGCAAACATGGACATTGCGCTTTGCTCTCGGAATCACTGCATTCATCCAGCGATCCTCTTCTACACCGCTCTCTTTCCGTGGACGCTAAGGTTATGAGGTATTCCGTCTCCGCGTCTACTCGCCAACAACGAGTCTTCCGAGACGCGCTACAGCTGACATTTCCACCCGAGTAACGAAGAGTCCATGCTCGCATCTGCTTTGCTCTTGATGAAGCTTATCTGGATTTTTTTATCATTCTCTGCGACGAAGGAACACCTCGAAGCAGCCATTACCGATCTCGCGATCTATCACGACAGCAACGCCTCCGATCTGAGCAGTATATTGGCTCTGCTACTTCTCGCTGAGCTTCGAGCGTCGGAAAGAGAATTTTAACATGCGAGAAGTCTACTCAGCAGGGCTTTTCAGAGCATGCATAACCGCTCCATGCAGCGCTCGTCATATGCTGTGTGTTGTTTGCCCACTCTGGCTTCCGTTTACCTGGCTATGCCTGAAGAAAAAAAGGCTTTAGTTGCTGTGAGCGCAGCTATTGACGTGCTTGTCACCTCCAGTTGGAGCACATGCCAATGTATGCTGATGCACTGCGCGCACTGGGCTGCGTTCAGGTTCGAATGGGAAATAGACAATGCACAGAAAGTTTCTTTACAAGGCTTGCAAATTGTACAAGACCGGATGGCCCGCCCAGATTGGCGCCTTGCACAATTTCAACATTGCGCCCATCTTGACGTTTTCTTGGTGGAGTCTGTTGCTTGGACTTTTGTAGAACAGGATAGTATGCATGATGCCAAAGCGCTCTTTGAGCAAGCCAGAACTCAAAGAGGAATGAGACGGTTAGATGACTCTAGATAGGCGAGATTCTACACAAGTTTCGAGGCTGTACACCAGACGCCTGTATTAAGAGGATAGGAAGTGCTCATGTATGGTCTACATCAGGTACGTTTTCACTCTGTGGTTGTGTAAGTGGTCTGTGCTTTGCTCTTCCTCGAGATGGACAATGAGGGTAGAGTAAGCGAGGTCCACGGGAAGCTACACAGCGACTGCTAACTCAGATGCCCTTGGCTTGGAATAACATTTACCGTATTAACTAAGTAAATCGACAGCGACAATGGCTCCCCACCAATGGCTCCCCACTGCATAGCATAGCAATGATTGGGAATTCCGCCCTTGTGGAAAGCATTCTTCGACATACGGCTGGATGATAACTCCTCAGAAACAACTCTCCATGCTATATGCTGTGTACATAGATAAGGTTCAAAACCAAAATTCATGAACAAAGCTGTTGTTTTACGAAAGCTGATGTCAATTTGTCTCAAGTGAACGTTGGGTACACTTCGACCTTGCACCTTCTTCGATCTTGCTTGCCAATGAGACGACTGGCGCGTAACTGTAGACCGAGCATACTGCACAGTGTGGAGCATTATCTTTTTAAGCGCGAACAAAACTTCTTCAAGAAGGTTTTGTTTGCCTCCTCTTAGGGGGTTAGTTGAGAATAATATAATCAAGAACTGGCCTCCAAAGATGTCGGCTATGCTATTGAGAGCACTTTTTCGACAAAAAGCGCTGGGCAGGAAGCAAACCTTTATTTACTGCGTTGTGTGATAGATCCCTCTGTGTCTGGCTCCAAGCGGCTTTCTTTGAGTTACCTATCGCAGTTCACCTCTTTCTGTCCGGACTAATAATGTTCACTGAACATTCCTTAGTCCTTGACAGATTTTCAGAATCCCATGTGGCTAACGGGGAATAAGTGCACGTTGAAGTTACAGTATAAACTTGTCCTTTCAACAGCGTATGTTGATATCACTCTCTACCTCTACGTAACTAGCGCGTCAAGATCAAAAATGCATCTCAAAAAAATGCGCTGGATGCTTTCGAAACTGATTTACCGTCGAAGGCAAGGACAACACACTCCTCCAAGTGAAGCCACGTTGCTACTACACAAAGATTGTTACCTGTATCCACTGTTCCCGTCAACCGGAGATATGCTCGTTCCGTGCTGCCGTACGAGAATTTCGGGATTCATCGACATCGCAAAAGGATGCACAAATCTTCTGGGGCACTCCGAAAACCTTGCTCGCAGTGTAGTCATTACAAGCTGGATTCGACAGATTTGGAGGATGATTATATACAAAGCAGCCACAAATTGGTGGGACCGCGCCATCTATTGGTGGGGCTGCGCAATATATTGTTGGGGCTGCGCCATATATTGGTGGGGCTGCGCCATATATTGGTGGGGCTGCGCCATATATTGGCGGGGATGCAGAGTACATGACTGGTCCAGTAGGCTGTTGTTGATAGAAAGTAGGGTAGAACTGAGCGGGAACCTGAGCTTGGCCCATGTGTGTCGTTTTCGTAGAGCTTGGCCGATGTTTGTCGTTTTCGCAGATCAACGATTCACTTGTCTGGGTTTGTCTCCCTCTGATTTGCTGTTTTTAGTCGTAAACGCGGACATTGCTTCGTTCTGCTGGCTCGGTAATGAAGCAGTCCCCATGTGAAGAACCATGAGAGCAAGCCCCTCCCATGCGATTGTTCACATTGGGGTGGATATCGCAAGCACCGTATGCTATTGATAAACTGTTTGCGACGGGGACGGGTAGTATGAGCATGCACTCGAATTTGGCTCCCCATAGTATGGGGGTGGGGGGACAAACTGGTGGTATTGCCCTAGTGAGACAAAGGAAGGAGTATAGGAATGATGTAGCTGAGGTAAAAGAAAACTCGATGGCGGCTGGCCCGGTATCATGACACCAACGTGATGTCTAGAGGTAACCTTCGATTGCCCATTGTTGAAATCAGCTGACTTTGGTGCGGAGTTTATGCGGGATTGAAAATTCTGGCTGACTCCTCCCAGTCTGCCATCTGTGTGGTTTCTCTTTAACGCACCAGCAGTGCGCTCAACAGCGGTGTTGGACAAAGAGGGCTCTGACTGCCCCTCGCCATCCCTGTTTTTGGCATCAGTCTCTCGCTTAGTATTCGAAATGGTCTTCAACACCCGTTGAGGTTTCGCAAGAGTGGAGTGTTCGTTAAGATTATCCTTCGACGGCACGTTTTCCTTGTCTTCCTCTTCCTTCTTCGGTTGAGATTCTTTGAGAGCTGAAAGCTACTCGATCAATCTTCTAGAGATTCTCCCTTCCTTCTAGACCCGGGATTTTAGTGTTGCGCTACGAGAGCAGAGCTTGAATCATCTACATCATGGTTTGCTACTCGTGTTTGATACCAATCTTTTCTTCAATAAGCAGCTTTGCAATCTTAAACTCGGTTGAGGAACCAAAGAGAGATACGTTTTGGTGAGAAATGTCTCGCCCGGACTAAATCTTGCCAGTGACTTCTATGATTGCACCAGACCTATTTTTTATATCACGAATGTTTGCCCCATTCTTCCCAATCAGCAAGCCAATGTGCTCTGCGGACAATATGAATGAGTCTTCCTCTTTTTCCTTGCGAATAGGCTCTACGGCGAGCATCGCGAATCTGGGGTACACTATCTAACACGTGAACGTAGTCCCGGCGCAAACGAGGTACCTGGGGACGAGATTCTTCGAAGTTGTACAAAGAACACTCGCGAATCACGTAATGAATCACGGAACAAGCACGGTCAACAGCTGCGAAACTTCCTGATTTGATTATCTGTCTCTCGGGACTTTCACCGGCTTCCACGTCTGAAGCGACCCTCATAATGGCCCCACTTTTCTGACGTAATAATCGAAGTGTGGTACCCCACGAACCGATCACAGAACCGACGGCCGCAGGCGGGATATACATCGCAGTTGAGTCATTACTGGCACCAAGGGAAGTGTCTCGCGGGGGCTTGGGGGGCGCATTTTGCAGGATTTCGACCACTAACTAGCGGGCGTTAGAGGCCTGTGGTGCCATGCCATGAATGGCTAGCAATTTGCGACCGCTTTTCACTTGATCGTTGTGGATGGTGGCGTAGGCACCAGTCTTTTCTTTGATGGAGCGGATGGTAACACCGCCAGCACCAATGAAAAGCCCAATTTTCGAGAATGGAATACACATCTCGCGGGTTTCTAACGGAGAGTGTCCACGATTCCATACAACTTCAAGAAGACGTTGAATTAGCTGGCGACAGTGACTTACTGCATTCTCCGTCGTACTGATACGGACCTTTCGGTCGCGACAGGGATAACTGCGATCCATGGGCACGAGTGCATTAGAGGTGTTTTGTATTGCCTTCATGATATCGCCATGCCTACCGATGACAAGGCTGAAATGTTCGGCGGGTACTTCAACAAAATCATGCCCCTGAGGCTGCCTGGAAGCGGATTTTTCTGGATGTTCGGCAGAGTGTTCCGAGTGTTCGGGAGGGAGAAGATTCGAACAAAAGACTGTGTCAGAGGGGGATGAAGGGAGATTGCGATTTGTTTCGTTATCTGAAGATTATGATATAGAGAAGGAAGTCTCAGTTCGACGGATGGCTGCTGGTGGTGCAGAATCGGGATGCAGGCAATCGGGTGGTGGCCGTTTCGATCCGAGGGCAGACGTGGGGATTGGTGTCAAACTCCGTCGACGGAAGGAGCTTGCTATTTGCCTTGCACGCGAAGGAGGATCATCGAGTGAATGCCGGAGGTGTGAAGAGGGTATGATCGGAGAAAGCGAGAAGAGAGTTGGGTCGGAAGGCGTGAAGAGGGGGTTGTTGAGTAATTCCGAGGAGACAGTTTGGCAGCGCGAAGGAGAGACAAATGGCTGCAGGTTTAAGGCTGAGAGGCGCGCAAATGAGGCGCTTTGGAGCCTTGAAACCAAAAGATGCAGCCAGATGGGTAAAACCGCCAGGTGAGAGGTGGCAATTGGCTGAGGAGTCTGTCATGATGGGCGGTGAGGTCCAGCACGCTTCCTGAGAGGTTATCGCTGCTCAGAGAAATGGATTAGGAGCTACGCGCCGCAGCTCGTTCGCAAACTGCTGTGCTTTGCGAGTCAGGGCGGTTGCGAGGCGCTCTGCCGTTCTTTGGCTCTGCTTTTTGGCAGGCGAAAACGAGGAATGCGGCAAACCTTATGGCTTTGTCCGAAGCGGTTCCCGAGCGACTAACAGGCCAAAATCACACTCGAAACAGAATGCCTGAAAACTTGGACTTCCCTTTTGGGCAGCCAGAACCTCAGCCATTAGGCATGCAATTTCAATGATCTTTACTTCAATCGAAAGCTAACAATCTTGGCTTTCTAACGAAACTATACCCATGACAAACAAAAGATGATTATGACTGTGATACGACTTTCCCAGCAACTCTCCAAACATTCTCCAATCGCATTAAACCCAAATGCGAAAGATTCATACATGATAGTAAAAGCGCATGACTTGGTAAATTGCAGAACACACTCACTTACGCGTCCCAGATGATATCCTACTCCATGACGACAGCAAGCTCATCATCTTCGCTCTCAACGTCACGTCCGCGCATGTCGAGAATTGCCTCGGCAGCACTATGATGAGCACGACGTAGAGCAGCTTTGCGGCGGCATTCCAAGCGAGTAGCTCTCAGATGATCAAACGACAATTGTCGACGAGGCGCTAGCTCAACCGAACGACGCAATTCCTCTGCGTTCTCGTTATTTCGGGTGCCACTGCTTCTGACTCGAAGCGCTTGAAGCGCACTATCCGCAGTCCAGCGGCGACCATACTCCGTGGTTACTTTTACTGTGCCAGTCTCATCAATCTCACTTATGTTTATCAACGATCGTGACTGAGCCAGAAACCGGTCAGGCAAAGCAAGAATATTTAGCTCATCTTTTTCACAACTGGTTTCCAAAAAAACAGAATGCTCTACTACTGACATGCATGGGTGTTCTTTCTCATGAGCCCAGTTCTCAGTTTGCCGAAATCCACTTCTTATATTGGCGTACACCAATGATTCAGAGAGTGCGAGGTTTAAGTCGTCTGCAACCTCAACGCTATCAATGACCGAACGCACTCGAGCCAAACGATGAATTTGCCGCGCATAAGACTTGAAAGAATGGAAGACCCCGACGTCGAGAGGTTGCAACATATACCTTTTGTGCGAAGGAAACGCGACAACGATGACTCGATTTTCCTTGAAATTATTAAGAGTGCGAAAATGGAGGTGGCCTATATAATTATTGAGCAGCAGCAGCAAGTACTTCGTCCCTGTCGAATATTCCCGGTTTATTTAACGAACTGCGTCGCCGAGCCATGGAAAATTGTGCGGTCGACTCCTGGCACGTCATGCTGATATAAATAGCATGGAGGGAGGAAATCATGACGTATCTGCAGCCTGTCACCCAGAAAACAATAGTGCGCTCTCTTCCGCGAAAATACGACAATGCCGTCAGCAAAGACAACAGGCATGACCGTTAGACGATCACTAGCGCCTTTGACCTTCACGTCTTTCCTGATAAGAACGGAATCCTTGCTGCCAACTCTCTTCCTTAGACTTCTTCCTGGAATTTTTTTGATAGTGGAACCAGTTTCGTCTACATTAAAAACTTGAAGAGGGTCAATCAAACAGTATCGATCAATGATGCTCTCACTTAGCACGAAATATCTGCCAATTTTCTCCGGAGTTATGTCGGCTCTCCGTCTTCACAATGCAAAGCCGATGCCGTGCTGTTTCTCTGAATCTAAGGACGAAACATAGTCTGAACCAGATCACATATGCCAACTTTAGTTAGTGGCGTATTTTTGTCAAAAAGTATTGCACCGAAATGACAATTGGAGCTTCATCTTCTTCGGTTCACGACGTACGCGACCGTGGTCTCGAAAAGGAAGGAAAATATCCGTGCAATGCAATGGTTGTGCCTAAGGATAGGTCTTCATCTACGCATTGAACCAGCCGCGCATTCTTCCCTTCGAAACACTGTACTTCACCTCCAGTGACTCGAAACTCTAGCTCTGCTGAAAATGTTCGTAAACAGCCCGCTTAATGATATCATGGTACTCTGAAACCGACAGACTGTCCGACATACTGCGTTTGATGTTTGAATAGTGTGATGAATAGAAAGGAAAGCGCAGAACGGAGCTTGGTTTTCGTTCGAGAGGACGTTTTTGCTTTGACTTCAGTCGTTTTGTAGGCAACGTGAGGGAGGAAGATATTTGTTAGCTGTCGTAGAGGATGCCGAGACGGAGGTTATGTCGCGTTGTGACTTCGTGCCTTTCATTTGTCGACGACGAGACCAAACACTTGATGTCTGTTCTTAATATTAGGATATTGTCCTCAGCATCTCTGATATGTACTTTGAATTGTGAGAGCAATTTTTGTTGTTTGATATGGTTCGCTCTATTTCAAGATGCGAAATTGTGCTTTTGGTTGCGGTTGAAGATGAAATGATAGGCACCGTCGCCGTCAACGAGTCCAAGACGCTTCCTAACGATTCCCTAACCTGTGTGTTGCGTTTGGTACCACACAATTTGTTCGTCACCAATTTTGCGCTTAGAGTCGCGCGTTGACCACGGGTTCGTTCGTACGAGCTGTCTTCCCCAGAGAAGCATCTGGATATACTATGGATACTGTATGGATCTCCGAAAGAGGCACATTAGATTATCCAGATATCCATGTGATACACGTAGGATGTTCACAAAATGCTTTACTAAATTGATTCGCCGTTCTCTGATATCCAAGGGATGTGCCGGTTTGTTAGTGATGTTCGATAGATAAGCGAAATCGTTTGTCTCGGAGATTCAGCCGTTATGGAGAAGCTGGTTGTCCAGAAGACCCTTGCAGCGCATGTCTTATATGCATCAGTTCATGTATTGCTCGACCGTCACCAAGATTTAATTATCTGATCTGCCATTTCGTTAGACTACGGCCACTGCTTCCCAGGTCACACAGGTCAAGTGTCGATGAGTCACGCGACGCAGAACGCGAAGCCCCAATGTCTCTCATCGTAAACGGAGTACAGTGTTCATCTCTTGTATACTGATTCGCAGCCCCGGTCCTCGTCATTTGGTTTCCACCGTGCTTTTTTCCAGTCTCTACATGTCAACGTCGTACCAGCGCCGCCTCTCGATCTCGACTCTCAAACGGCGTAGAAGCCATCGCCAGTCTCGCATCGGTGAGCACGTGCTCACCCGTTAACGTTAACTCACCTCCAATTGGCGCATCTCCCGTGTTCGACGCTTCTGAAATCATCGCAACCGCCTGCCTACGCTGAGTTCTTGTTCAATGCTTGCGCCGGCGCCAGCTCCTTTGGGCACACTCCTCACTGTCACGCGTGTTACATCAGCAGCGCATCGACCAAACCACCCTTGTATGCTTTTTGCTTGTACCAGTCCGAAATAGTGCGCAAATCTTAGTACCGTTGCTTCCCAGCAATAAGGTGAGCACACCCTCAAAGCCACTCCCATGTCTGAGACATTTTAGAATGCCGCATCGCACACGCCGCCGGTCAAACCACATCATCCGTAACGGCTTCGGCGTTCAACTTAACTGCTGACGCCGGTAACATGTTCAGTTCTGACCAATTTTCAACGCCCTCCAGCAATATTTGCGCACTCTCGTGACCGTCATGCGCCCGGTTTTGAATGGTCTGTTTCACCAATCCAAACGACCATATCGGAGCTTCCCCTGATTCTTCTTGTGCTCGCTCTGATGATAATCGTTGCGCTGTCAGTTTCTCGACTCGTTCATACAGCTGTACTGCAAACTTGATATCATGCGATGCGTACATCAGCGATAACTCGTTCATCGCCTTCTTATCGCGGTTTGCCAGGATAACGCTCTCGAAAAGAACAATTGCAACTTCATGCTCAGCTTCTGATTTTCCCCATGTCGACAACCTGTTTGCAAATACCTCATCAATTCGCCTGTTCTCCGCACCTTGATCAATATCAAGTGCAGTTTTTTCAACCGTTTCATTCGAAGTGTTTCCTCTCGTTTGTCCTCGCTTTTCCACAATCGTTTTGATTTTCCGTTTTCAAAAGCAGTAAAATGACGAGTTTCTATATCTCTCCACATCAGTTCCACAGCCTCAGAGCTCGGTCCACATCAACTTCGATCTTTTGCGCGTCGGTCTCAACTTGGTTTCTTTCGTGCTCCAGGATGCAGTTCACGAACATTTCGACTGTCTCAATCCTGCGACCTAGAACAATTGCACGCTCCGTCAAAAGAAGAGCTCTTGGTCCGTTCTTGCGACATATTCCGGTCCCAGTCAGTACGCCTTTTGCAAGATCATGCATTGCTAGCGGGTCCTGTTCCTGAACATTATTGAGCAACACAGCTGGTGTGATGGCTTCCGGTTCAAGTTGGTGAACCCCACACTTCCACCCGGCGTTGGATTGGTGTTCAGGAATCCTGCACTTCCGAAAGCTTTGAAAACGTTGTCATGTGACGACCCAGGTGAAGATGACGGTGTTGACATTGG